>JAJEJO010002818.1:44775-65760 GCA_020662805.1 Glaucomys volans | reverse complement strand
CATCCAAGCTCTCTCTCTGGAAGTCTTCAGCCATGGCTACGTGGTGACATCTGAAATATGCTGTTGTTTATCAGAGATTACCGTTCTCTACTCCTGCAGCCTGACTTTCATATTCGCCCTTTAAGAAGCCTTAGCTACTAGATCCATTTACATTTCAAGAAAGAAATAATCCAGACAGTATGTTCTACTAACAAAATTAAGTATTGCTGAGCTATTTTTAAAAAAGCTCAAAAACATGATTAGAGGGATATGGTGAATAATATTTTATAACCCAATTCATGTGACAGTATTATATAATAAAATGGGGTTTTCTTCCAATTTTTCATTTTGTAATTGAGCATAGCAACAAAGAATATTGAATTGGGCTAGGTGACCTAGGAAAATGAAATTCTTGCCCTCATTTAGAAGTGAATACATTTTTTAAAGAGCAGAGAATATTCTGTCCAGAAGAGTTAAATGGGAACCATAGAATAAATAAATAGTGATTCCCCAAACTTTTCCCAGATTAATTCTAATCTTGGAGTCTTAGGTTGAAACAACCTAGACAGCTCATCATGACTGTCCCATAAAATACAATGCTACTTCCTGAAAGCTATTAAAATGAATGAAAGGATTTGTGATGCAAGAAAAATGAGGGCAGAGGCAGGTGGGAAAGAGCCAGTCATAAAATATACAGTTACAATTATACAGCTGTACTTTCTAGTAGATATTCAAAGAACTAATATAAATGTATACTGATCAATTTGATGCAGCAAAAAAATTTTAGGCAACTACCAGCAATGGTAGTAATGAGCAAGATGAGCAAGACCTATTTCCCTCAAGGCCTTTGTAGCTTCGGGTATGTTTGTATGTAAGAATTCCTATAGTAGGGGGTGGGCTGGAACGGGGTGAGTGAGCTCTTAAGCATCATATTGTAAAAGATGGGAAGATTGATCATCTCAGGGCTTAAACAACAACAATGACAAAATTCCTCTACATACAGAAGGAATAAATGTTCCATGGCACACTTATCCTCAGAGGATTTTTTTCTTCCCAAGTCATGGCCTATTTCATGGCCAATTTCCCTTTATTTTAATTTTTTTCCTGATTGTAAAAGATTTCAAAAGATAATTGAAAAATACGGAAAGAAAAAAGGAAATGAAAATCATCTTTAATTCCTCTACCTAGAAATACTAATAGTTATATCTTCTCAGGTCATTTTTCTCTGGGTACGTGTGCACATGTGTTTTTAGTGTGTATGAATAGATATAGTGTATAGCTATCTGTTTAAATATATGTATGTGTATGGATGTAACAAAATTATAAACAAAATTACATGTAGTTTTGCTCCCTTTTTTATTTATTAAAATGTATTTTAAATATTTCTTCATGTCATCAAGATGCCTTTACAACTTTTTGTATGTCTGTGTAATATTCCATTATGTAGGCAGATGGCAATTTAAATACTCCCTTAAATTCAGAATGTTCCTGTGTTATGGTTTAGATATGAAGTGTCCCCTTAAAGCTCTTGGGTGAGACAATGCAAGAATGTTCAGAGATGAAATAATTAGATTAGGGTAGTTAGAACACAATTAGTGGATTAATTCATTGATTAATTGGTGGTAACTACAGGCAGGTAGGGTGTGGCTGGAGGAAGTAGATCTTTGGTGGTGTGACTTTGGGATTTCTTTTTCTTTGTGCCTGTGAGTGGAGCTCTCTGTATTTCCTGGTTGCCATGTCCTCTGCTCTTTTCCTCTAACACACCCTTCCACCATGATAGTCTGCTTTACCTCAGACCCAGAACTATGGAGTTGGCTGACCCTGGACTGAAACTCTGAAACTATGAGTCAAAATAAACTTTTCCTCTTCTACGTTGTTCTTGTCAGGTGCATTGGTCATGTGGAAGCAAAAGGTGACTGACACCTGCCCCCTGTTTTGCAATCTAAAGGGATGTCTTAATTGATTAATTTGCAGCCAAATCTTTATATGCCTAACTGATTATTTCCCTAATGTAAATTTCTAGAATTGTTGGATCAAAGGAAATGCATACATACAGTGAGCATGCTCAGTGACTAGTGGGGGTTGGGAGTTCCAAAGGCTGACTTTGGCTGGACCTTAGTGGCAGTTACTGGCTCAGAACCTGGAAGCACCACCTCCAATTAAAACGGACCAAGCTGCCCTGCTTTTGCCCTCACAGCTTTGGAGGACAGTTGGATATTTATAATCTTGGAGGAATGGTCAAGAGGAACATAGGCTATTCTAGGCTAAAGCTATTTTAACTTTAAAAGTAGGGCCAATAAAAAAGATTTGGAGGGGGATTATTTCTTATTGGTTGTATATACTGGTTAGGTCCAGCAAATCTAGTTGACTGTTGAACTCACCACTGAACTTTCCATAGATAAGGTGAAGCTGTGCAGGGGCAGAAAGTGGAGAAATCCATGAGGTTGAGAAAGAAGCTGCTGAACTTTGAGATGTCATTAGTTGTCTGTGAGACCCTGTAGAGGTTGATCTCTTCTACCATCCCAAACGAGCTTTTTCCCAGTGACTCCATTTTTACCTGTCCTGTATCTGTCTTTTTGACAAGAAAATTGAGTCAAGATACTTCATCAATTTCTATCCTCTTTAATCTGAAATGAAGCAAGGCCTGTAATCTTATTTCGTTTGGAATGTGTCTCACTTCACCCTTTCCCAGCCTTTAGCACATGTCTATAGTTCTGGACTAGCTTCATTTTCCAGTGACTCTCACCCTCCAATTTCTCCCCTCCTGTTTCCAGCTTACTACTTCCTAAATGCCATTTAGCCATTGTCTTCAGAAAACCTGAAGCTACTGCAAATAACACATCTAAGGTTGGCTGTGAGGTTTTTCAAGACTGGAGCTTCATCATTCTCATCTTTGTAGCTCCATTGTTTACCAAAGTTGCTGCCACCTAAACCCATGTCAGCCTCACAAGTCAATGAAATTTTTGATGGGCAACTGAGGTTCAGGGAGGCAAAGTGATCTGCTTAAGGCCACATAGCTAGTAAGTGTCAGAGCAGGGATTCAGTCTTAGGTCTGGTTTTCTCTAACCACATGAACTCAGCTGTGCCATAACACGTCTTTTTGGTCAGAGATCACAGATTTTCTCCATTAAGTTGTCTTACTGTACTTCTATCACTTCTCTGCAATTAATGCCATTCCATGGGCTATCACTCACTGCAAGACATATATTTAAGGATGTTTGGGGGAATGGGGAAAGGCGTGGTTGATGAAGACAATATTTTGGGAGAAGGCAGACCTTAAGCTATGCCTTGAAGGTCAAAATGAAATTTGTCCAGCAGGAGACCAGGGCAGAGGGCATTCCATATCACAGGAGCAAACACCAAAGGCATTGAGACAAATTGCAGACAGTTCTGTGAACCATGACGAAAGTGGGATGAAAGTGGTCTGTCTGTGGAAAGATTTCATGTAGTCTTTGTTGTTGGAAACAATCTTCTCACAAAGTAATGTTTCCACTAGTGCCCTGGAAATATACCCCATGATTTCATGGTTTGAGGTGCTAAGGGATGAAGAGAAACAGCAGTCTTTCTGCATGGTCAGAGTAGAGAAAAGGCAGCACTCTGGTGTGCAGTGTGCTTTCATTTGGGACTTTAAGTCTGTGTCATGAGAGAGTTCCTGAGCAAAAAACACAGAGAACAAGAACCAACTTTGTCTCTTGGTATAGCTTCAATTTTTATGATAACATTAACCTTAAGAAATACTTTCACCCCAAGTTTAGGAAACTGAAAATATAAAATGGATTGGGAGGAATTTTAACACATTATCAGAAAGAAAATATTTTTTACTGGCTAATGTAGCCAACAACATATTGTTGAAAGGGATCTGGCTGATGGTAAACAGTAAAATGAGACATTGAAATCATAAACACCCAAGTGGTCATCAACCATGACATGGTAAATCAATGTCATAAAATCAAAAAATGACCTTTTAAAATGCATTAAAGAATGCAAAGAACAGAAAATTGTATTTCAGCAAATGAATTAAATGTATTATAAATCTTTTTTGGCTTCCATACTTGCCTGTTTAAACTTATGAATAAAGAACCAAGGAAGGATGAGTGTATGTTAGCTTTTAAGTTATACTGCATACACAGAAAACAAGCAATGTTTGTGAATTGGGACCATATTTTGAATTTCTGCTTATATGAGCATACATGAGGATAAGGGGGAATATCGCATTGCCACCCTGTCCACCATTAGGTCCCAGCTCTTCCATTTTGTAGCATTGCTGCCTTGGGATTCTAGTTAGCAGCTATGCAATTTTCTTCAGGTGTTTGACCCTGCCCTTTTCTGAATTTTCAACCCCTGTCCTTCTTAAGTTGAGAGCAGAGTGTACATGAAATATGTTTCTAGGCCTGAACCTCAGACTCCCTCCCAGAGGAAGACCAGCTTGTTAGCTTCCACATCCCACCAATCACTAATATGCCCAGAGATCAGTTTCCCAGCTCAGGTATTGACAGTAGAGACTGGTCTTTGCAGAGACGGATTCTTTCCGTAAGGGGACTGACTGTAGTTGGCTTAGAATTTTTAGGGGTAGGAGGTCCCAAATAGGGAGAGCCATCAACTGCCAACACCTTGGATAAACCCTTCTTGTTTTGTCTTTTAAAATAGCTGATTCCTTTGAGCTTTGCTTGCCTCTCAGCCATCCTCCTTGAAGTTGTCCCTATATGATGATCACATAGCTTGTTGTGCACTTTTGACCCATTCCTGGTCTGTCTTTGGTGCCTAGGATGTCACCGAAGTGTGAGAGTGAAAGCCAGTGTATGCACAGCTGTGTGTGAGAGAAAAAAACCAGTGTATGCATAGCTGACCCCTGATAGCCTGTGCCCAAGTTCCAGCTGGGATACTAATGAGGACGAGTTTCTTCTTGACAGGGTGGGGGCTGCCCCTACCAGGACTGGACATGACTCAGTGATGGCTACCTTAGCTTTAAGGTTAGTTGTCACTTTATTTGAGGAAGGAGCTGAGGTTAGGGTCTGACATAGAGGTTTCTTTTCCTCCTTTCTGATGTACCATCAGGCCTACACATTCCTACCTTTTAGAAGCAGTCGGACAGTAATGGGGGCTGGTGTCCTAAAGAGCATACATGAGGATAAGGGGGGATCAGCAACATTAGAGACAAAGTAGGAAGAGGAACCCCATCCTGTTTTCTATTAGACTGCCCACATCTTGAGAGGAGGGTTTGTGTCTTGTTCAGGATTCAGCACAGTTTCTGGCACACAGCAGGCTTTCAATAAATATTTGTTGCATATAAAGATTGAAAGAGTGGATGAGGGTGAATGTGAGGGAATATTCTAGTAGTCGTCATGATCTGGGCTTTTAGTGTTTTCAATGAACAGTATGTTGATTATGCAGTAGTTACTTTAGTACCCGCTTCATTGCCCTTCAGCCTTGAAGAGTAAGTCTAGAAGTACTCAGTGCTTTGGGGAATTTTGGGGCTTGAAATTGACCTCAACATCAAAGAGGCCCTCTGGTCAGCTACTGCTAAGGGCAGGTGGCTTGTTGCATTCCTCCTATTGCCCAAGCCTTGTATCCACATTCCAGTAACAGGTTGTTGTCTTGCTCCATATTCTCTGTGTACTTCACATGTCCCATTAGCACATGATCTGCCTGGATCATCTCATACTCTTGGGATATAGGCTCCTCACACTGGACCTCAGTCCTCATAGCTGGCTGTCCACTCCTTGCTGCCCAGTTGCTTGTCCAGATTGCCAGTCTCCCATGATGCAGTGCTCTGCTCCCTCCCTGCTCAGCTCCTTCCCTAGCAGCTGACTACTGGGTTTCTCTGATGTTTACCTGCCTGGTATATCTCTGCCCATTGCCTGCTCCTGGCCCCTCTTGTTAGTCTCACCCTGTGCACGATTGAGTCCCATTTCTGAGAAAAAATGTATTTACTGTGTCCCCCTGAATCCCATCTGGTATCTCTACCATGTTCTGATTTGGGAACCTCTCTGTCCTTTTTTCAAGTTAATTTTAGTCTTGGCTCTGGATTATTAAGAATATTGCTGTCTCAGAGACTGATTCTAAATTTGTGCAGAAATTTCAGTTTTGGGGAGAAGCTTAAGGTTGTGTATGGGGCTATGAGTCTCTTTTGGAGGTCATATGTCCTTGGGTATGGGTTCTACTGTGTACACTTTGTGTGGTGTGATTGTGCGTGTGTGTGTGTGTGTGAGAGAGAGAGAGAGAGAGAGAGAGAGAGAGAAAGGGAGAGGGAGAAAGAGAGAGCACACACACAATTTCCCTTTTGGATCCTTTCTGAAAATCATATTGCTAAATAGGGTGGATAGGAATAAGATCAGCTTTTTTGTCCCCCTGGATGTGAAAGAACAGTCATGTATCATGTTGTTTATAGATGGTCTACCTTTCCCACATGATATTTTTCTGGCCTTCATTCTTGGTCTCTCAGTGACCTTAAGGTAGTTTTGTTGTTTTTAAAAAGAAAACAAAAATGGTGGACATCATGGCTGGGCTGGGCTGGATAAAACTTAGCAGCAGCAAGAGAAACTTAAAAAGATGTAGTGTGGTGTCTGAAGAAGAGACCAGCAGAGTGATCCCATTTGGGTGTTGTATGCTGTGTGTCTACAAAAAATGTTCTCAGGATAATTACAATTTCTTTCCTGTGGTAGGGAGAAAAATTTTCATATTTACCTCACTGATAGGTGAGAGAAAGGGAGGAATTATTTTAGTTTTAATGCAACATTGGGATACTCTTCCTAACCTTAAGTTTTTGTTATATAATAGTTATATGAACATTACTTTGCAGCTGACCTTTTGGGATTGCTTTTCCACAGTGAACAATTCCTTTTCCTATTTTTAAATGTGTATTTTAAATAGAGTAAGAGAGGGATGAAATTTAATTGCTCTATTTGTCTTTTATCCACTCATGTCTAGGGCAAAGGGGTCCATATTATACAAATCTAGGAGGCAATTTATAACTATTGCTGATATTGACAAAACAAACATATATTTAGCAGATGCACATTTTTGTGTGAATATGCCCATAGGAAGGGTCAATGCTTTTATGTGGGATGGTTGGTATGAATGTATGTTTTCTCTTCTTTAGCCTTCATTGCTATATTCAAAATTTTGAGTTGGGATTTCCTGCCCTTTTCTGTATTGACACTAGGGTGTCTAAAGCTACATATTTCCAGTATGTACTTTAGTTCTTGTCATTTACATCAAGGTATACTACAAATTTCAAGCACATTTTTGTTTAGAGGAAAAGTTTGATGGAAGAATTGCTTTTTAGGCCCTCTGGAAGTACATTTCCTATTTTATACTCTGAGGGTAATCTCTATGATGCAAAACCACTGCTGCCATGTTGGAAGTAATGGTGGTTATGCTGCTGAAGAAGGTGAATTAATGGTCCCTTTTTGCTGACTTCACCTACAAATGGACCTGAGTAACTTTCATGATGTGGAGACTACATTAAACAGAAATCACCCTTTAAACCTAGATATGCTTATCATCATTTTTCGAGTTAATTTTGAAAGCACTTTAATAGTTTATTTTAAAAAATTGAAAATAAAATATTATTGAATTCAGGTCAGATAAAAAATGGCTACATCTGTCATCTGGGAGGGGGCAGTAAAATTGCAGAACTCACAGCTCCCCAGTTATGCCTTCAAGACAGACTTTGGTTCATAGGTCAGTTGGCAATACAGTAAAGGCAGAGTGTGGATCTGTTTGGGGGCAGGTTAACGGGTTGGGTACAGGTGCAGAGGCATCATTTTGAAGACTTTCCACTGTTAAAAATAACCTCACAAAAGGCTACATAGCAATGTCCTTTGGTTGACATTCTGGGTTAGAAATTTTAGCAGGCTTTTCCCTGTGAATGATATTGGAATGATTTTATTTTGGTGTTGGCAGGAGACCAACAATGCAAAGTCGTTGCATGTGGGCTAAGTTGATTGTAGGTTTTCCTAGCACAGTTTTAGAAACCAGTGAGCTAAGAGACAGATGCTGGGTAATAAAGCACACCCAACCCCTCTCCACCCCTAGCACTCATTGAAGAACGTACTAAATAAAAATTGTAGGCATAAGTTTGTTTTAAGGAAGAGTAGTTCTTAAGAATGTATGATGCCAAAAGTCAATGTTTGAGTGTGTTTAGTCCATGAGCAGATGGAACTTACCCAGTGACTTTATTCACCAGCTTGATCTCATTTGATTTCATGTGCCGATTTTGGGGTGGCATTATGTTTGGGGAGTCACTGTGATTTTGTTTTATTCAAAATGGAATATGCTACTGCAGATATTTGGCACCTTTGCTACAGATGATGTGGGACAGGGTACTACCTGTCTCAGTGCATCCAGGGGAGAGTTCATTCTGTATGAGGAAGTACAACTGTGGGTTCAATACCTGCCAGAGCATTTGCACAGATTCAGAGCATGACTTGAACAGACTGAAAAAACACTGCATGTATCCATTTTCAGCCTAAGCCTAGATCCTTGTTGTCTTTGGGCTTTCCTGAACTAAGAAAAGAATAGGAGCCCTCTAAATGAGTGCTGAATTTGGTGATATCAATGAAGCACTTAGGGGGGATCAGAAAAGAGATGATTGAGTAAGGACTTGGAATAGTCTAAATTGATCTTGAGAGAAGAAAGGGGCTTAACTGGACTTAATGCAGTAAATAATTTGACTAGCAAGGAAAAGAGAGGAAATTTATCTTGCTATTGCACCAAGATAAAGATGCAGGTGAAAAGACAGAGAAGATCCAAGGAAAGCAAGGGACACAGAAAGGAAATGGAATTGATGTTAAATACCCATGACTATCTTAGGTATTAGGAACCTGTGTAGCTGCCTGAGTAGGTATGTTAATATGGTGTTTGGTAAACAAAATACTAATGTATTGCAAGTATACTTTGATAAAGATATGACTTTTTCAGGATTACATTTATGGAATTTAGCAATTTTTTGTTTTAATATATAAATTCAAAACAAGAAAAAAAGCTTATTGTGTGATCTTTTGATTTTTGTCTGTGTGAAGTCAAGGAGGAATATGTCTTCCAAGGCAATAAACCTAAATATATATTTCTCAAAAATATAAACAGGAACATGAAAAAATATTCAGTGTCACCAATCATTAGGGAAATGCAAATCAAAACCACTATGAGATACCACTTCACCCCAGTAAGAATGGCTAATATAAAAAAGATGAAAGATAACAAGTATTGGAAAGGATGTGGAGAAAAGGAAATTCTTGTGCACTGTTGGTGGGAAAGTAAATCGGTATAACCATTATGGAAAACAATATGGAAGTTCCTCGAAAAATTGAAAGTAGAACTACCACATATAATCCAGTAACCCCACTACTGGGTATATATCCAAAGAAAATGAAATCAATATGTCCAAGGGACATCTGTTCTTTTATGATCATTGTACCATTATTCACAATAGGCAGGAAATGGAAACAACCAGAATGCCCATCAACTGATGAATAGATAAAGAAAATGTGCCACATATTCACAATGGAATACTGTTTGGCCATAAAAAGAATGAAATCCTGTCATTTGTGAAAACATGGATGAAATTTAAGATCATGTGAAATAAGCCAGGCACAGAAAGGCAAGCACTATACCATCTTACTCATCTGTGGAAGCCAAAAAAAATGATCTCATAGAAGAATGAGAAAATGGAGAAAGACTGATCAATGGGTACTAAGTTACAGTGAGATGGAAACAAGAAGGCTGGGGTGCTATTGTACAGTGGGGTGACTATAGGTAATAAAAATGTGTACTGAACATTTCAAAAAGGTAGAAGAAAGGACTTTGAAAGTTTCACCACAAAGAAATGATAAATGTTTGAGGAGATAGGTATGTTTAACCTGATTTAAACATTATACAATGTGTACATGTAAACAGCATGTTACCCCATTAATATGTACATTTTAATGTTTTATGTATTAGTTTAAAAAACTCAGTTAATAAAAAATGTCTTCCAAGTACCCAGATTCCCCTTTCCTCAGTTCTTCTTTCTGTACTCACTTCTTTTCAGGTGGGTCATAGTCTATGATCTCACCTTTCTTTTTACTGTCAGTCTGCTCTCTGGAAGGGGATTCATATTAGTCACTGAAATGTTAATATGTTTTAACAGAGAACCAATTGCTCTAGAAACTTGATCTGTCATGGAAGAATAACCAGCCTGGTCGTGTGTCAAGGAATGACATTCATAGGGAATCTGAGGTATTAGGTGGCTCAGGGGCCTTTTTCAAAGAATAAGAACCATCCCAAGTGTCATAACCTCCTTATCCCGCTCTTTCCAGGTATTTCCACTAACCGGTTAGTGGTTATTATGAGTGGGCATTCTTCTTTTGCTGCATGGCTGACCCTTTGGACTTGTGGGTGGAATACATTTCAGCCAAGTCTGCAAGAATCAGAAACTTCTTTGGAGCCCTTTCACTGAAAACTGCTTCTGTGCACAGACCAGGCTCAGGTATGAGATGGCTGGGTCCTTTCAGGTACAACAGTCCTGTGCTGTGCAACTGCTATGGCCTGTCCCCTGGACACAAAATCAAGAACAGATTAATTAAAGCACTTCAAGTACTCCATTTGGAGCTGATGAATAAGACATGGTCCATACTCCATGGGCAATTCAGATCTTGGAGAACAAAGTCAAAAGTATAAGGCAAAAATCCTCTTTCAGTGTCCATGATGGTAGCTTCCCATCTTGCTTTAATTCTTTCTCATGGCCCTCTTTTCTGAGGCTATTTGATCTTTTGTAGAATTATTCCAGACCTGACAAATTCTCTCCTCAAATAACTGAATTAAAAGTTGCTTCTTTGTAATTTCTTCCCATTATGGAGTCAAGTCCCTTCCCATCATTAGTTTGTCATGTCCTACAGAAAGTATGGAGGGGCACCATCATAGATGTACACCCAAGGGAAGTTAAATCATGGGCTTAGCTACTACGAAAGCCTGAATTTCTGATTTAGGACTGGGTAGGAGTCCAGGACAGGTGTTGCAGGTATTTTGCATCTGAACATTAGCTGGTCCCTCTGCACCTGTTCTTAGTTGTGGGACAACCCAAGACTCTTAGAGGGAGTGGGTCCCTTAATAACAAGGCCAAAAGAGTAAGAGGGCTCAGCTATCATATTTATTGTATGTATGATTGTAGCCTATCCTGAGAGGGAAAAAAAGTACAGAAAACCTCTCAGGAAGAAGCAACTTTAGTAGTCTTTGGCAGCTGAGAATGAAAAAAATGTCCAGAGTGGGTGAAGGCTCAATCTTATAGGCCAGTTCTGGGCTTATGTCAGGACCTAACTCAGATTTTGTATTCAACATTGAATCTCTGGATCTCCCCTGCTCTCCATGTTAGGTTGTCATGCCAAGAGATTGGCTTCTAATAGTTCCCTTTTTTGTTATCTTACTGTCAACAAGGGGGCACACTCTCATGTGGGTCAAAGTTAGAGGAGGCTTTCCACTTTCTCCCCTCACGGATGATGTGATTGGTACTCCTGGTTTTGATATCAAGGGGAGGGGAGTGTCCTAGAAATCTGTATATGTTTCCTAGACCAACCCTATGAAGTGAGAGGTCCCTCTTGATGATCCATTTCATCCCCCAAACAGCTGGCACATCCAGGAAACGAGTCTCTACAGATGAGTTCTAGTTTGTATCCTGACCAGTATGGACAGAAATAATGGTCTTTATTAGCTGGGTGGGTTTCTGGAGACCCACATCTAGGATTATTAACTAAAAAAGGATTGAATCACAAATGCCCCTTTCCTCAGGGCTCCTTAGTGCCTGAAGGCCTTTGTTCCAACAGGGACTTCCTAAAATGATAACTTTAGTCTTGAGAACCATTGAGAAGGGATGCTCCATCAGAGGACCCTCAGGAAGGGTTCTCTTTCCCCTCTGTTCTGCCTAATGTCTGTGGAGCAGTTCACGTCTCTCCAGGTCTTGAGTTTTGGAAAGAAGCATTGTCATTCATTCATTCACTACCATTTGGTTTCCTTTCTCAGAGGAAAAGTTCCTGATATATAAAAAGAGAAGCCCTGACACTCACTGCTTTCAAGAGGCCTTTAAGGATCTTGCACAGGTTCTTTGATTCTCCCTTGCCATTCTCAATTCATCAGCATTGGTTGAGAGCTTTGTCAGGCAACCCTGGAAAGGTCAGGAGGCTCTGATCTGGTTTGAGCTGGCCTGGCAAATCTTTCTTCTGTGAGGAGCCCGTGTAGAAGATGAGGAATGGGTCTCCCCTTCTGTTTGTTTTCTCCCTTCTCTTCATTGCTTCTCTTCCTTAACCCTATAAACAATCCTATGTTCCAGACAAATCTGGGGATTTTGTTTTAGCTAATTGTCTGGAATACATTTACCACAATTTGCACTTTCACAGAATATCTGCAAAGCCATGTTGAACACTTGTGGTTCTAGAAAACATCCTGATATAAGTATTCCATAGAGATTCCCTGGGTTGAATCCAATTGGATGAGCTTTTACTCTGGTTGGACTGCAGCCTCATTGCAGAGTGAGGATTGGAGCTGAAAAAGGGGATTGACTTCCATCCTAGGTAGTGAGCTATATAATATTGTATAAATGTTCATTTTCTGTCTTTTTCCCTGTAGCCTATGACCCTTACCATTGTCCCTTCAGGTTGCCACAATCCAGCCTGCATTCCCTTAGAAGTTCTGAAGTTGATTTCTTGAGTGCTTCTCTCCTTCATTCTCCTTGATAAGACTCTTGCCTTTCTGCTTCTCTTCTCTTACCTCCTTCACTTGGCTCCTTTTCTTTCTGCTGCTCTTAATTCTCTTACATCCTTTACTCTGTGCAGTCGGGAATACATATCTTCTGCTTCCTACTCCTGCTAAATAGACACTATGAATTTCTTAGAATTTGAACAAGGGACATATCTCCACTGTACTTGATGACTCGGTCTATAGCCACTATTCTCTAAGACCATCAGACTGGTTTCTTTTTGTCTCTGTTAGTTGAACCACTGCTCGAATTCTGTAGTCCTAGATTTCTTTTGCAATTGAAAGCTGTTGACCACTAAATGGAAACTCAAAGAGGCAACCAACTGGGAAAAAGGAGCTAGTTTCCTCCAACTGGTGTTAATAAAAAAAGCACTGAGTCATAAAAATAGAACCCGAATTCTTAGCATCCTTCAAGGAAAGTTCCCAGGACAGTTGTTCAGCAAGTCCCCAAACCTCCTGGATCTGTTGAATTTTCTGAAAAACAATTTCCCCTTTAAAATTGACGTTAATATTACCAGAAAATTATTTGAGTTTAAAGATTTGACATTGATGCTACAATAAGAGAAGCATATACATCTAAGGAAGTCCTTCCTGCTACTGTGAGTTCTGCTGAGAATTCAGGTGTTGGAAGAATTTCAACCCTGATTCTGAATATGTAGGGACCTTATCTTGTCATCGATTGGAATACCTACATTTATTGTGTATTGCTTTATCAGTAAAAGTCCTACTTTGTGTGAATTAATTCTGATATATGTAACAGAATTTATATATATTTATATACATGTATATATACATACATATATATGCAAATGCATATATATATATAAAGATTATATCTGAAACTGACTTCATAGAGTTGTTGGGACTCATGTCTGAAACCAGAGTTCATCAAATTCTAAACGTCAGAGCCACATCTCCCTTCTTCTCATAACCATATCCTATTTTCTCTCCTGGAGGAAAGAGAAATGATCTGGACCCATTTGTGAAATATTTCCTCTTCAGACTGACATGTATAAATCACTCACGTGATCCCAGGGTAAACAACCTGAGGAGGAAATCCCCTGGAACCAGAATCCAAATGAGTGGACTTTGCCAGTGAGTGGATGCCTAGGACACAGGTGGCACCCCTAGTGCAGCCTCTTTGTAGTAGACTCCACCCTCTACTCTTAACAGTGGCATTGTTCTCATCTCTCTGCACCAGGGATAGAGGTATTACCTCTGTCTTGGGCAAGGAGGACATACTCCAAGATCTGGACTCTAGATCTCATTTTCTTTTGATTGAGGAATATTGTGGCTGGAATAGAGGAGTGTTTCAGTCTCAGTGTGGCTGGTCTGATCATTTGATGTGGGGGAGGTTTTTGCTCTTTGGTGATTGGAATAGGAGATGGGAAGGTCAGCCCTCCATTGTCTGACCTTCAGCCTTTTATAAGCCTGAGCGGGCTCTTAAAAAAAAGAGGGCCAACATTCACTCTGTGGCACTGACTTTCTGCCCTCCTGCCCTCCTGGTCATATTTTGTCTTGATCTTATCCTTATTTTGATATGTCCGATGTGTCACTTGATGGAGGAGTATGTTACAGAGCAGGCAAAGCCTTCAATTAACACAAAGAGGGCACCAGGAGTGCCTTCAGCATGGCAGGTCATGCAGTAGCCAGGCACACAGGGTCACTGTCCAGGGCGATCAGTCTGTCAGGCAGTCAGGTCAGGGCAATGTTTTTAGAGGTGCCCTTTACCTCAATGTCTTCCTCTTTCTTGTGGGGCTCACTGCTTTTAAGGAAGTTTGTGGTAGAACCTTCTTCTTTCTGGGGAGGGGTAGCTGTGGTAGTTTCCTTATAAAGCAACTTGATATATTCTAGGCCACACTGCCCTTCGTTATCTGGATTCAACCAGCTATTGTACATCACTCTGTCTTTTTCTCTTGGAATATAACTAGAAAGGATTTGCAGAGGCCATACCTGAGAATTAGGTTTGAAATTTGTGTATATTCTGAGCTCCCTAGAAAGCCCAGGTGTCTCGTTCCTCTCTCTAGGTTTCAAAGGAAGGGAATAGCTAGTCTTTGAACTTTACATGCACTCATAAAGTATTCATACTGTTTGCGTGTTTATTATATAGGTAGGTAATTTTGTACCTACTTATATAGGTGGTGATTTTGTACCTACTTTGCAGATATTTTTTCTTGTAGACTTTACCTCTGGTGATCTTCATGCCTTAGAAATTGTTGGGGAGAAGGGACATTCTTTTCTGTTCCTTGTCTTCAGCCTTCAAATATGGGAGCCTCTGCTCCCAAAGACTGGAATATTCTCCTTAGAAAGGCCAGTGTTACTTTTACCCTACCTGCAAAGGCTAAAGCAGGATTTAACAGGTGCCCTTCAATTTGCTTCATTCCGGCCCCCATATTTCTCCTCCTCCCCTACCTCATCCTTCTTCAGTCACCAGTTTTTAAACATTAGTTTTATCTCAATTCAGAAACATTTCACTGCTCCTTGTGGGGGTGCTGCAGCACTCACTTTTATAGCCACTGACCCTGTGTCCTTGGGTTCTTCATTACCTATCATAGTTTCATTTTTTCTTTTGCACATATTTACTTATTGCATTTACCCTGGAACCCTCCCGAGTATTTATGCACAAACTAGAGTCTTCAGTGAAGTCCTTTCTCCTAAGAGAATATTGATACCATGAATTTTTTAAAGCTATGACATCATATCCATCTGTCCTCTGAAAATCCCCTATAAAAAAGTTATGTTTTGATGAGGAAACATGAAGCTTCCAAAGCCTGCAAGTGAGAATCACAATGGCATCTATTGCCACTGCCTAGAATTCCCCAGTGAGTATTCACTGTCAAAGAGAAAATATTTATTGGGCTCTCCATCCCCCTGTTCTCAATCCGCCGGGCTTCCCATCACTGAGGACTTGGTGTATCCTTTGTGAAATGAAGGACTGGACTTAGATTATTTATTTAGGTTTGCTTTCTGGGTGACTCTGGCAGTGACCAACTCTAAGGGTGCAGCAGCAGCACCTTAGTCTCTGCTTAGGTGACAACACTGTGCTGACCATGAATATTAGGCACAAGCCCCTGACATGTTCCGTATTGGAAGAGAAACCCTCAAGGAGCGGGGACCAGATGCTTTGACAGTTCTATACCTCTTCAGGAATACCTGGAGGTTTTCCAAAGGACCACAGTGGTCACCTACAAGTCCATCCCACTAGGAATGCCAAGACCTCCTCCCTTTAGCCTCTTTTGGAAAGCTGCATCCAGAGCTCAGGTCCAATGGTGTTGAGACTACCTCTCTCTGGCCTGTGGCTCAGTGTATTCCAGCATCATTTTTCTGAGGCTCTTCCTCTTGTCAAAGTTCTGTGGGCAGTGGCATGAATGGCTTCGGGAACTCTCATATAAGGGTCCATTTGTCCCTGGAGCTGGTGTGTTCTTGACTTTCGGACAACCACACAAATTTAACAATCTCTACAGGAATATCTGAGGGGGAAACTATTTAAACTCATTCCATTCTGAAGTTCACCAGGCACCAGTTAAGTTCTCTGTCCTCATTGGTGAGGCCTGAGGATTGTGTGGCTCCAACTGAACAAAATTCACTTCCTGTGTTCTAGGAGGGTAATTCCCTTTTATGTAGGAAATCTCCCATGGAGAATACTTCAGTGCTCTGAGTAGATACATGAATAACTTCCTAGCTTCAGGAGAGGAAGATCTTTGGTTTCTTTTCTCCACCTTTTCTCTGGTCCTTTAAGTCATGTTCTGCATATTATATTTGAAATGCTCTTCCAGTTCATGTGTGACCCATGGGAGCTCAGATTCCCCAAGGTGCAGTTACTTCCCCCTTCTGCCACCACTTCTTTAATTGTTTCCATTTTTCTATTATCACTCTAAATTATAACAGATATTTTATGAGCAAATCCAAGCATAGAAACCCTTTTTGTTCCTCTTCCTTCCTCATTCATAAGTGGATGAGACATTTATGCAGTTTTTGCATTTGAGTAAAATTTTTATAGTCCTGCCTATTTGGCTATACCTGGGATCAATTTTGGGGAGAAGGACTGAGGATTTGTCAGTATTGATGATCAGACACATGGTGCTTTTCTGCTTATGACCACACATGAGAGTTTTATTTTTTAGTAAGACTGGAAGTAAATACTTTCATCATAAACTCTGCCTTTGATCCTCAGTATTGCTGCTCTTGTGTCTGACCAGCCAGTCACAAATCGGTTTCTCTTATGCTTTATTAAATGGTATCTCCCCAGGAGAATGAATTTCCCAAGGAGCGAGGACCCCTTTTTTTCTCATTTTATGAGCTCTGCAAACCCTTTCTAATTATATTCTAAGAGAAAATGTCCCAGAGAGCATATTCCATAGGAGTCCAGATGATGGAGGCTAAGAGGCGAAGGGATCATATTCGTTTATATGCATTTATTTAGCCACCACTCTGTGGGTTCTGGTTAGGAGACGGAGAGTGCTAGCGGGAGTTCAAATATGAACAAGAGATTGTCCCATAATCAATAACTTAGAAGCTAGAATATTAAAGTTTTCAGAAGCATTGGTTTCTGGGACACTGTATCCAGTGGGTCTCCTGGGTCCTTGCTCTTGCTCAGCCTCTTCTAGTTGCTCATACAGCTCTTCACAGCTCTCAGCTCACCCTGCACACACTTTCTTGGTTGCCCTAGACATAACCATGCTGACTTCTGCGTACTTTGTTCGCACTATCCCCAGGCCTATTTCTTAGGTCAGGGCATGATATTTCTTTTTCTTTTTTTAAATCTAAGGCACTTAAAAAACTATGGGAGTAAAGCATTCTTATTATGAAAACATCAGACGGTGGAGATGAGCAAAATGAATACTGACCCCAAATCACTGCTAACATCTAAACCCTTGTTCTCTGTAAAGATAGTCCCCAGATATTCAGTGCACATAAATCCTGTGGTGGGTTAATGTGATCACAGTCATATGTCTACTCATGGACATATGGAAGGTATCTTGGGAATCTCAGCAGAATAATTTGTATTCATTATCTTGTTCTGTTTACCCTCTGCTCAATCCTAGCCACTTGCTCTTTCAAGTGAAATCACCCTCTCATAAGTTGTCTGAACAACATGAATCTAATCTCGAAGGAGATTAATGCCCTCCATATCATTGTGGCTACCAGATTTCATCAATTTTATGCCACAAATATCTCTGGAATCTCAGCACTTCACTGGCATTGCCTCAGTTTACACCTTCAGTAACTGTTGCCTGGGTGATCTTGTTTCCTGCTCCCACACCAAATGGTCAGTTTTTATACCCAGTCAAACTTTATACCCAAAAAAGGGTCAAACTTTTCCAAAATAAATATGTTCCAGTTATTCCTTTGCTTAAAGCCCTTCCTTGGTTCCCCACTGCTTAGAGGATGAAGACCCAAATGGCAAAGCCTTTGCCGATACGGCAACTACATAGCTGTCTTTTCTTTGGTCCCACCACTTCTCTTTTCATGAATTTTGGTTTTGCACTTACCACATAAGGTCTTCAAATTGTTGTGCCTTTTTTCCTTCCACTGGGGATGCTCTTTATCTTTTTCCATCCTTGGCTAACTTTCATGTGTCCTTCTGTAGTCACTGTCCCTCAGCTACCCTCTACTTGGCCCATCACGTGTCTGCCTGTGCTCTTGGGCTCTGGTCTTAGAGACCAAGCTGCTGGAGATTGGAAGAGACTTACAGAGTGAGTGATCCATCCAGTAAGAGAAACAGGGAAAGTTACCCCAACCCCTGCTAGCAAAAGCAGGAGGCTCTCACACAGAGGAAATGCGCCACACCACTGGAACAAAGATGGTGAATAGCTATCAGTATTTCCTTTTCTCAAGTGACTTCAGACTGCTCATTGGACTTTATGACTTCCTTAAAAAAAATCATTGCCTTGTTTCAAAAAGGATTTAAAGTGTCACACAAAGATGAGATACTATAATGGAACTAGATAAGTGAAATAAAAAAAAAAAGGTGAAAAAATTGTACCAAAGGGAAAACAAAAGTAATTTGAAGCCATAGAATGAATATTGCTACCTTTTTACATATTTGTCAGAGGGGATCCACATTTTTAGCTCTAAGCATTATCTCACTTAAAAGAGGGAATGTGATCATTACCACAGCTCTGTGATTAAGGTAAAGCACATTCTGGAGACTGGGTCCCAGGAGGTATTTCTATTGCACCTGTTATCACAAAAACTTTGTGTTTCTTTTCTCCATTAGAGACTGCCTGAAATGTTAATATTAACTCAGTTTTACATGTGCCAGTTATGTAGAGCTGGGCTTTGTAGGAAGGGATGGAAAGATTTGTTCTGGGTCTCCAAAGCCTTGTGGGTACTCTTGATTAGATGTTTCTCAGGCCCTACAATTTCTTAGGTCTAGATTTTAATCATTCTTGGACTTATATTCTGTTCTGCTTTAAAATTCTCCTGGCTGTATTCCCTCAACCCCCAGTCTGAATCCACTGTCCTAGGGTATTGTTTCTATTTTGCGGGAGACATAGAAATCAGACAAAGATGGAAAACCAACCCCAAAGTCAGTTCTGATCCACTTGTGGAATGTTTCCTATTGGGTTTATGTGCATCCTTTGTGATTAGAAAGGAAACCATAGGTCTCTGGGGTTCTAGGCTCAGCATGTGATTATGCTGGTCCTCAGGGCAGGTGGATTGGTTCCCACTGGTGGCTGGCCCAGATAGTGGATCTTACTTGAGTTTCCTGCTGATGTGCCTCCCTTGCTTGCTCAATCTGGGGACTTGATGACATATGTGGAGGCTTTCATCCTGCTTCTGATGTCTATCTCTTCCCCACATAGTAGGTGGGCTCCTCAGCACTGGAGGATGGAGATGACAACTGTGGTTCTTGTAAATGATGTCCTTATTGGGGATTCACTTCTCTCCAGAATGAGATGGTCTTTTCACCTTTTGTGGGAGCAGTGGATGGTCTGAATGGAGGTATTTCAATCCTGGCATGACTTGTGTGGTTGCTGGATATTGGTGGGGGTGTTTTGGGGACTGGACAGGGAGGCCACCTCCCTTCCATTTCAAAGTGCTTCCTGCATAGGCTGCTCTGTATTGTTTTAAACACATAGCACTGACACTTATGGAAGACCCTCCCAGAAACTGGTATCTTGGAAGCTGCTTTACTGGTTTTCATCCTGCTCTTGGCTTTAATACCCTTTATTCTGACCTATATCAAATTGGTATCCTCCATAGAGAAGCCTTGCCTCATCTTGTGTTGTGTTTTCCAGGAGGGATCGATTATAGGTTAGAGGACAGCGGTCATCAGGTCTTGCTAAGAGGAATCTTACTAGGGATTAGACAGTTGAATGTCCAGGCCCTGGGTCTCTTTGGATTCATTATCATGTCATGAAGGGGACTCCTCTGCCTGTTTCTTATTTTATACTTTGAGTCTTCATTAATTGCTCAGAAAGATGAGATGGATACATTGCTGCTGGAAAATTGATGGTAATTACCACAGTCTTTTCAATATAAGTCAATTAACATTGTTTCTTCTATACTTGTTCAAGTTGTATTCCTTTTCATTTGCAAATGGATATAATACATGTGCAGGCCTCATTCACGAGAGGGGAGGGGGAATATCAGAGGTGAACCATAAAACTTCTGTGAAAGATAAGCTTTCAGAAGGCCTGAACTTTCCCTTTCTATCCAGGTTCTGAGTTTTAGTTACCTTGGAGAATCTTGGCTTGTGGGTGGCGGTATCTTTTTCTTTCCTCAGGACCCCTGAACACTGAATGAAAAAGAAATTACCTGTTTTTTGAGACTTTTCATGTAGTAGGCTTTGCAGTTTGGAATTGGCTAGCAGATCTCCCCTCTGGTGACTTCACTTTTGCAGTGGCATGTCCAGGGTTGCTGAGAAACATTGCCCTCCCTGTGTTGGCTCTGGTCTGCAAGATGCCATCTCCTGATTGCCCAAGATCATTTGACTAGATCTCCACTTCTCCAGGCCCACCTCCTCCACTTCCCTGGGGGAAGGATTTAGGTGTGTCACTGGAGTGGAAGTCTATCTGGAATTTGGAGCCTGGTTGATTCTCATTTTCAACACTGGTCACTGGGTGGCAGGGGCTTTCTTGGTTTCCATTATCTTGTTAGCCTTTCTTAGCTCCCTTTCATTCTGACTTCCTTGGTCTTCTTACCTCCCACCATGCATTCTCAACTTTACTCCCAGCACCAAAAATTGGGCGTAATCCTAGGCACTGTGGAGCTACAGTGAACAGTTTTATTATGAGAAGATAGAGGTCTCCACAATCCTGGAATACTGGATAA
>JAJEJO010002818.1:0-44375 GCA_020662805.1 Glaucomys volans | reverse complement strand
GTAAGGGAGAAGAAGAGATTGGTGGTTAGGTGGAGTCATTTGTGAATCCTGTGCTTCCTCAATTTGATCCCCTCCCAAAGGCCAACAGCATCATAGTTCCCTGTGGATCCCTTTTATTCTTTCATTATTTGAAGTGTGCAGTTGTGTATCCTCTTCACTGCTTTCTTCTGAGGGAAAACTGAATCCAGTCATCTCTGGGTTCCATACCTTTCCTTGCCCTACTGGAGAGCTTCTTTAATCTATCCAAATGCTCTTTTATCTCTTTATGTCCAGGGACCAGTATAACCTGGGAGGATTCCTCAGGCTAAAGGTTCTTATCTCTTTGGCTTTCTTAAACACTTGATTGACATTGAGATGAACTCAACAAATCATCAGAGAGGTAACTTCCCACTCACTAAGCAGACAGCAGAAGCCCTTTGGAGGATGGCTGTGGTCCCTGTGACCTGTGGCTAACTCTTTTTTAAGAGCATTTTACCTTTTTCTGGAGCTCTAGAATAAACTTCTAGGTATAAAGTCTTTACTTAATACTTCCCCAAATTTTCTTTTTCCCCCCAAAGTAGAACTTTCTCATGGGCCTATTTTTTTTTTTTTTTTTTACTATCATGGGATTTATTTCCTTGATTCTGATATGCGGATGCTAACACTCAACAAGAGTGGGAGGGGAAGAATAAAAGTTCAGTAGGTTAGACAAAGGGGAATGAAGCGAAGGGAGAGGGGACAGGAAATAGGAAAGAGAGTGGAATGAATCTGACTGAACTTTCCCATGGGAATGTCCTTTATTATATAGTAGCATTTAGGGATAAGTAGCTTCCTATCTTTTGGGAAGGGATCTATATACATTTTCTACCTCCAATTTTGTGTCAATTTTTTTTTTCCTTTTTTTGTGATCAGAGGAGGTGCAGATGATTGACCAGGACATTTGTTATCCTCATCTCAGGTGTACCCTTCTCAGGTAACTAGATTCATGAATGAGCATTGATTCCATGTCCTCCCAACATTTTTGTCTATTCTAACATTACAGTTAAAAAGAACAAAAAGGCAAAATTACTTATGAGAGAGTTCCCCTTTTAATTTTTCAGTCTTTTCTGATGTTTGCTCATATGTAGATGTGCTTTTTATGTAATTATAACCAGAATTTGAATAAAATAATAAATTGAATATTCTCCTTGCTGTTATGGTCTCCTAATGATTGTTTCTAATGAGCATATACTTTATTGATAAGATTTTGGTATCTTCCAGTGTCTATTTGCCCAATTTCCAGTGTCTATTTGTCTTTTTCTTTTAAAAATATTATAAAATAAACATGTTTTGTATATAGTGCTTCTTTCAATTGATTTATCTTCCCTAGAGTCAATTACTGGGTCAGAGGGTATAAATTGCTTTATAGTTTTGGAAACATTTTCTTAATTGTTTTCCAAAGTGGAATTTTTTTTTTTTTATGGTACTGGGGGTTAAACCCAGGACCTCGTGCCTGCTGCATTCTACCCCTGAACTGCATCCCCAGCCCCCGCCTTTTGTTTTTCAATTGCAAGCAGTGTTAAATGCTTCGGTAGTCATTTAGGGGATCTGAGTGGAGGACAGAGTGTGGGGGTGGACTACAACAAAATGGTTGAATGGTTTCTTTTATAAATAAGCAGAGCCAGATTTAGAAAGCACAGAGTCAAGGTGAATGACTGGGGTAATTAGTTCTCTTGACTTTTATCCCTTTGGTGCCATTTTCTCTTGTTACCTTTTTTGTCTCAGACAACACATAACCTTTTACCTATGCATCCAGGAAATTCTTGGAAATTCCCTTATTGTCTTTCTTCTTCCAAGGCTTACTAGGAATAATAGTCTCAATAATTCAGTTTATAGAAACAAGCATTCCTTCCCTTGCTTTAGTTCCTTTCTGACTTCTCCCAATAATCAATCTAATATTCAAGTAACTTGTTTCTACTTAAAGTCTGAATATTCTTACATACACACACACACACACACACACACACACAGCTTAGCTCCACATGGAAGATACTAATTTGGCTCAGGAGAAAACAGAAATCTGGGTCAATTTATGCAGCTGCACTTTGATGTCAGAGTGGGATTGTGTGAAGCAGTAAGAGGGCAAAGATAAAAGGGCAATTCACATGACCCAGGGCTAGTTTCCTACTCAAAGTTGAGTCCAGAGTAGAAAAAGAGGTGCAGCAGGTAGCAACCCAAAGAAATGTAGAGGGCCCCGGCAATGAGAGGTCTTGGACAGTCAATTAAGACAGGGAAACTGCACTTCTCACTCACTTTTGAGTTTACACTCCTTTGACCTCATGTCTATTTCCATAAAAGGAGAGGGAGAAATAGGGACAAAAGGAAAGGAGAAGGTACGCCTGTATTCCTGCTTCCCCAAAAGTTGACCCACCCAGAGTTTGTGAACAGGATTAGTCAAAGGGCACTCCAAGTCTCTTAAAGGAGGACAAACGATGGCCATCTGATTATTCTGGAAGAGAAAATGAATCTAGGCGATAATCACAAAGATTAAAGCGCCACTAAACAATAGGGCCAGACAACACTAGAGGTAGTTCCTCATCACCCTTATATAAAACTAATTTAAAAATACTAAAGAAGTTCTTAACTTCCTGGAAGAATCTATGAATGGGACCTCTGCAAAAGGGCCACAACTAGGGAACTGAAATTTTTCCAGGTTGCTTTGATTGTCAACAGAATCAAATCGCTTTACCTCCAAAGATGGATGCTAGGAAACGTCTCTCAAAAATCTCTATAACTCTACAAAGGAAGGTCAGGCCTTGAATTGTTCCCAGTTGAACTCTTAATTATGAGGTAGTTAACCTTTTGAAAGGACCTCCACCATTCCAAGGCCAGCTCTGTTCATCTAAATGACATGTTACAACTTTTCGTTTTCAACACTATGTAGGTCTTTCAGTACAAACACAGACACTCTGATGGTAATCTCATAGAATGCACCATTTCTAGAAGGAGATTGTCTTCACAAAAGGCCAAGAGGACCAGGAAGTTTTTAGGAGAAGGAAATTGTCCCTTATAATTAAAATGCAGACTACCTGGAAATAGTCCTGTCTAGGGTTGGTAACATAGGGTCTAAACTTTTTATGTCTTAAGATAATATTTTTTTTAAAATATTTTTTTGGATGTTGATGGACTTTATTTTATTCATTTATTTATATGTGGTGCTGAGAATCGAACCCAGTGCCTCTCACATGCTAGGCAAGCGCTCTACCACTGAGCCACAACCCCAGCTCCTTAAGATAATATTTAACGAGTGCTTATTGTCATCATTGTGCTAAGTTCATATTACCTGCAAAACCATAGTCTTATAGTAATTCCACATGGTACTTTTCTTAGCTCCATTTTAAAAATGGGGAAACAGGCTGTTAAGTAATACCCTAAATCCCACAGATGTCAAGCTGTAGACGTAACTTAAACACAGGTAGTTAGATTCCAAAAATATGCTTTCCTAAATCACTGCAGCCGAAAAATGCTTAGGAAATTAAACCAAACAAGGCAAATAGAATGCAGAAGAAGAAATAACATAGTATTATGTGAAGTTCAGAACCAGGACTATTTTGTCTGAAGGAAAATGATTGTTCTGAGTAAGTTTTCAGCTTGTTTTGGACTTTCAGATGAACAGTTGGATTTACCTGGGCATCAGGAAGATTCCCCACTTGACTGCAGTAAGTTGGGCAGCAGTTCTGCAGGAAAGACTCATGAAGGGGTGAAGCAAATTCACTGATGTTAACAATCACAGTAAACACCAAGTTTCTGTACTAGGCATGGTGCTAAAAGTCTAATATGCAGAATTTTAATGCTTCATTTAATTTATAAGGTTATTGCTATTACATATGGGAAAGTAAACTTAGATCTTAAATAACTTTCTCAAGAATGCTTGGCCAAAAAAAGGCTGAAGCTGTGTAACTCCACTCATCTCAAACTAACTGCCACTCACTGATGTACTTACCTTTTCTTTGTTTTGTTTCTAGCTGAAGCCAAAAACAACAAAACTATAGCTCATCCACCTGGATGTCATTTGGAAGTGCTGAGAGTGGTAGACGAGCAGCATACTTCTTTCAGAAGACCTGTGTTTTTAGAAAGCTCAGGCCCAGTGTGTTATTTCTACAGACTATGTTGATGCAAGTGAAATTCAAACACTTTCACTTGATGAGAATAGTTTGTTCTCAAACCGATGAAAGTATGTTATCTGATATTGGAATAATTAATGTTCAACCGCTTAAATTAAGAAAAAAAGAAAACTCAAAGCATTGAAAGAAATTGAATTTATATTTGCAGAATAGATTCCTGCAGTGTATTTATCTTTACTGAGCTCAATGTCATTATAACCAAATTATCAGAGAATGCTCATCTTTTATGTAAATGGAATTTCTTACCTCATTATAAGATATAAAAGTTACAGCCAAAAGGGAAAGAGCATAAACTCTACTTTTGGTGTCCTTTAAAAACCCAATCATATTATCTGCTGGTGTCTACTCAGTGTGCCTTGGAGTTTGAAAGGTATTCATAACCAAGTGCTTTCTTTTGAATATTATTTTTACCATGGTTGTTCTTTTAGGGGAGGTTAAGTTTCTTAATTGCATGAATACAGCATAGTAATATGTGCCCACTAAATGTGATGATTGTCTCCCTTAAAGTGTTTTCTAGGACCATGTATTTGGATAGTATTTATTTCCACTTGTCACTCAGTGAACCCTTCTGTGAGCATTGCAATTACTTGGATGGGCTAGATCTCAAATTCTTGATTTGTTGCAAAAAAATTGAAACTAGGAAAAATTGTTTCTGCAAGTTAAAATCACTTTATATTTCTAGAGGTCTTAATAGTTTAAAAAGCACTTGGACCAAATCATTCATTTTGAGACAAAGATTATAGTGAAGCTAAGTGATACTTTCAAGGGAATGTAGCTAACATGTCAAACCCAGAATTCAAATCCATGATTTCTAAACAACAAGGCTTTTACTCAAGATCATTCCCATAAACTGCTTTGGATAACAATAACTTCTGTACCATTTACAGTTATTATTGGTAGAAATAATGAATAGCAAAAACAAAACATAAATGAACTATGGATACATGCAACAACATGGATGGATCAGACATAATGCTGAGTCAAAGAAGTCAGACACACAAAATCATATGATATGATTGTATCTAAATAAAATTCAACAATAGGCAACCAAGAATTTTCACTTCCAGCAACAATGGAATAACGGGATAAGATTTATTTTCTTCCCTGAAACAACTAAAATCCTGACAAAATATAGCAATGGTTTTCAAGACATCAGCCAGCATCAGCAAAGGATAGTGACCTTCATGAGATGGCAAAGAAAGTAAGTGAAGCCCAGCTTCCTCTTGGAAAGTTTCATGACTAAGGCATTGCAAAGGGCTGTAGGTGAATCCTGTCCCTAGTAAAAGGAGTCAGAAGTCAAGGTGGCTAGAATTCTCAAGACCGAGTATGGGGAGGAGAGAGAAAGAAATCCAGAAGTTGATAGAAGGCCTCCTTTGAGTCTGAGTATTTATTGGTTTCTGCATGTAAGGAGAAGAACCACCCCAAAAGATTAGTGGAGACAATGGTTGGAGCTCACTTTGTGGTCAAAGTGGTTTACTTTTCCATGATGCAGAGTTTAAAAGCTCATCCAGAGGACTTTGGGTAGAGTACCAACTTAATGGAGAAAAATTAACCCTATCTCTGGTACCACCAAATAAAGCTTAAAAGCAAGGCCCAAAATAATCCAACTGTATCCAAGTAACTTAGCTATGTCCCAGAACAAAGCTCAAAAATATTTATAGAAATTGAAAAAAAAAAAGTCCAGTGTTCATAAAGGTAAAATTTATAATTTCTGGCATCTGATGAAAAATTACCAGGCATGTAACAAAGTTGGAAAATATAACCCATAATGGGAAGAAAAATCACCCAATTGAAACTGATTCAGAAATGACACAGATGATAGAATTAGCAGACTAAGAAATGAAAACAGTTATTATAACCATATACCATATGCTCAAGAAAACAGAGGTAAGATTGAACATGTTAAATAGAGGCATGGAAGTTATAGAAGACTGTAAAGTAAATAGTACTGATCTATGGTGAGAGAGGTCAGGAATATTAATGGTGGGGCACAGGAGAATGCCTTTTGAAATGCTGAAAATATATTTTTGAGTGGTTTTATGTGGGTGTGCACATATGTAAAAATCCACTGAATTGTGCACCTAAGATTTGTGCACTTTAAGTTAAATCTCAAAAAAATTCTTTATTCCCTCATTTGGTTTACAAAGCAGGTCAGTCAATATGAATAAGCAGACATTTTATTCCATTGGATGGAAGTAGATGCATGTCCTCTAGAATCTATAATGGGAGTCCAATAGGAGACAGAGATTAGATATCATGGTGTAATTAGAAATTAACTGCTTTACAGAAATTTATCTACCATTTGAGTTACTTTAGTGCTGGCTGCTCGATGAGAACAGGAGTCATATGTCCAGTAAATATCTTTGGTTGCCATTACCTCTTTACAGTTCTGTTCCATGAAGATTTAAAGAGACTCGAGGGAAGAAAACCAGTGTGATTTATTCTATGCATTTAGGGGAGGAGATAATTGAGGGAGGGTCCATCTTATAGAAATAAAGACTAATCACATCTGTTTGCCCAGAAGTCTGTACATGTGGTACACAACAAAAATGGTCAGGGAGCAAGTTTTGAACTACCAACCATTCAGCCATTACCATATGTGGGGACAGAGAGACAACATTGGGTCTGGCTAGGCTTCATCTCTTCTGGGTGGGAAAGCTATCAATAGATGTAGGTTTCTTTTGTTTTGCCCTACCCTGTCTCCTCCAAATACCAAATGCAGGCTACAGAGTAAAGAAAGTTACTGAGGGTATCCCTCTGGGTTATCATGTATTTTTGAACTTACCACACAGTGTCCATGAATTTTTCTTCTCTATTCTGTCTGATAATATCATGGAAGTTGTCGTGGTGGATTGATTACACTGATGACATCATTTAATGACCTCCCTGCCCTTTGCCTTATAACACTGCAGGCTACTCCAGCTCTGACTCTCTCCAGAGGCTTGGCTTGTGACTCCCTCCTGGGGCTTGGCGTATGTCTTGCTTTGGTCAATTTGGATTTGAAAAGCTCTTCAAAGTTTTTGTTTTTTTCTCTTGCTCCTCTGCCTTTGCCACGAGAATGTAGCCAGCCTAGTCTCCTGGAGGATTATTTGCCTTGTGGAGCAAAGCCATTTCATCCCCAGAGGGATTCACTCAAGACCCCAGAATGCACATTTCCTGGGTGAACCCGGCTGAGATCAGTCAGGTCTGGCTCAGACCAGCAGAACTATTCAGTCAACTCACAGACTACTGGCTAAAACAATGCTTATTGTCTCAAGCCATTGGACTTTGTGGATGCTTGTTACGAAGTATTATTGTAGCAATAGAAAACTGATACATGGCCTGTGCCACAAATCCCTTGAATCAGGTCACATTTGCTTTTCTTATTCAACATATTGTGGATCTGACTCATGGCTCAGGTTACTTACTATTTCTGAGTTTCTCTAATGACCCCAAGGAGGAAAAGTGGACTTCAGTACCCCGACCCGGCACCCCAGGTACCCATGTCTTTTCATTGTTGTGTGTTACCTGGAGGTCTGATTTTTTTTTTTCAATATTATGAACTATCTTAAAAGTATAGAGAATCCTACAATATCAGTCCTACATTCCTATTACCCAGATTGTTCAAATCTTTTCCTACTTGATCACTTGTATTAGTTTTTCCCAGGGTTGCTGCATCAAAGAACCAGGAAGTAAGTGGCTCAAAATAGCAGAAGCTTATTTTTCGACTTTGGAGGCTAGAAGTCTGAAGTTAAGGTATCAGGGCTGTGGTTTCTCAGCTTGGGGTAGAGTCTGTTCCATGCCTTTGTTAGCTTCTGTTGCTGCTAGCAACCCATAGAGCTTGTTGGTTTGTAGTTGCATAACGCCAATCTCTGTTATCATCATCTTATGATGCTTTCTCCTCCTGTCCATCTTCTTAATTTTTATATTTTATGGAGAATTTACTCATGTTAATTATTTTTAGTGTTTATCAAGCACTTTAAACAATCTATGCTCAGTCTTTAGTTACATGTTCCCTGTTGGGTCCCAATAGTAATTTATGCTATCAGTACTATTTTTTTTTTCCTGCATTGAGGATTAAATCCAGAGGCATTCTACCACTGAACTATAGCCCAGCCCTTTGTATTTTTAATTTTGACCCAGGATCTTGCTGAGATGTTGAGGCTGGCCTCAAACTTGTGATCCTCTTGCCTCAAACTCTCAAATAGCTGGAATTATAGGCATGCCCCACCACACCTGGCTACCCATATCTTTTTTTTTTTCTTTGCCTTGTCTTTTATTTTCAGTCTCACTATAACTTCGCTATTTTATAGCTTTTTTCAAGGAATAGTTCCTTTACCTCTAACTACTTCTTTAGCCCAAGTACACCTGTCTTGATATATGATTCTGTCTCAGAATTTAATTTTTTTTCTGGTACCAGGAATTGAACCCAGGGGTGCTTGACCACGGAGCAACATCCTCAGCCCTTTTTATTTTTTATTTTGAGACAGGATCTTACTAAGTTGCCTAGGGCCTTACTAACTTGCTGAGGCTACCTTTGAATTTTTGACCCTCCTACCTCAGGCTACCATACCAGTGGGATTACAGTGGTGCAATACCATGACTAGCCATAATTTGATTTTGAATGTTTGTGAATCACAGCCTTATTATGTATGCTCTTTAAATTTCCAAGTGATAATTATTTATTTTGAAAAAATAACTAAAAACTGTGTTGTGGCAGATAATGCAGTAACGTTTATTGAGCATTTCTTTGTGAACTAGTACATAGCAAATTTTTATGTATTCTGGAAAGGAGTGTGTTATTTTTCATTATTAGGTGTAGAGTTCTATGCACCACTCAAAACAAACTTGTTAATTATATATTAAAAATGTTCTATATGATATATTGGTTCTACATATATCAGTTTTTACAGTGGACATATTAAAATCTAATTTCTCATTTATTCTTGTAATTTTGTCATTTATTGTGCTTTATATCTAGCAATATACTGTTAGGCATATTATTTTGTGATTTTATATCTTCATGGTGATGTTTTTATTATATCTTGCTTGATAATTATTGATTTTCTTTTTAAAATTCTATTTTATCTAATATTGTTTTCCAGTTCATTTGTTCTTAAAAAAATGAAATTTAAGTATCTTTTTTTTCAACCAGTAAGATTATCTTTTATATTACCGAAACATTTAATTTCTATTGTCTTCTTATACTTTTCAATCAATCTTTTTATTTGTTATTTTATTCTGCTTTTCTGCTTTGTTTGGGTCCATAATGTTGTATTTCCGTTTTGGTTTCCTTTGATGGGTTAGATGCTATGGATTTTAATATGTGTGTAAAGTACAAAATTATATCTGTTAAATACATAGTTGTATTACATATGAGATATGTGTGCATGGTATGTTTTTATGAAACAGCACATGTACTTAACTGTAAATTTTTGTAAAAAGACATAGTTTTCTGCTCCTTAATAATACAGAATTTTAATATACTTCAGATACCAATGAAACAATCCCGCCTTTTCCTTGTTATTGTCTCAAGTTTCAGGATCATTTTAACTTTACACAGAATTTATTATTTTTTATAGTTAAGCTAACTTCAACAAACTTAATTTTTCTGCATAACAGATACCTTTTATCTTTCTTCCCTCTGAATTCCCTTCTCTTTTTGTTTAAATACTACCTTTAATACTTTTTAAGCAAGAGACTACGGAGAAACCCTATTAGTTTTTCTATATCAAAAAATAACTGACTGTAATACATGTAATTTGAACAGCATAATAAAATTCTTGGAAACAGTTCTTTGAGTAAATTGAAGATATTACTCTATTGTCTTTTGCTGTCTATTGTTACAGATTCAAAATCTGCTTTCAGTCCATTTGTCATTCTTTTGTGGATCATTTTGTTGCTCACAGGGCTTAAGACTTTCCAAATTTATCCTTCATGCTTCACATTGTCTCTAGATGTGCTAATGGGGATTTATCTGTTCAGCTCTGACTTTTAATCTCCTGATTTTACTTCTTACCACTCCCTCTATTTTGTTCTACATGGGCTCTCATTCCTCCTATATAAGTATGTGTTGGATCCATTCATATTTTTGATATTTTTATTTTTTTGTGCCACATTTAAATTGATTTTCTTAGTGTACTATCTTCAAACGTTTATTCCCTCTTTTATTGACTTTGACTTGTATTTCCCCTGCCTTTTTAAACATTAGTAACTAAATTTCATATAGCATTATTTTCATCTGTTTGTTTCTTTCTGCTAGTTTTTATTTCATGTTTTGTCCATCACAGATTTATTTCCTCTTTTTTCTTTAAAAATGTAAAATAATATTTTAAAATTATTTTGAAATTGCTTTGTTGTTAATTTTTTTAAATTGTGGGGCTAGAGGAGGAGTTCATAGGTTATTGCTGGTATTTTAGGTTCTCTCTCTTACCATTAATTTTCTCATGTGTTTTGGAATTGTATTTGCAGTCTTACCTTGAGTTAGAGTTTCTCCTTCCTGTGTACTAACCCTACCCTGAATAGGGATGTTCATGTTTTCCCCTATTGGGTAGCTTGAGATCTGCAGCTCACAATTAGGCCTTAAAATTATGACTTAGAGCTCATGTTCTGTTGAGACACAGAAGATGTTATATATCCATCCATTCAATTCTATGGGTTCTAAAGACCCACTAACATATTCAGTGATGTGCTGAAAAGCCTCATGGGATTCAGTGTATAGTTCTACTCATGCCTAAGACAGACACGTGATAGGATCAGGGACAAAGGCAAAGAAAGCATCTGGAGAAATCCATGCACAAAAGTCCTTATACCCTCTTTCTCCCATAAGGAGACACATCTTATGTGTTTCTTTCTCCAGCAGTAAAAAATGCAGACAGATGTGTTCAGTATTTCTACCTGGGGATGCCTACTAGCAACTCTGCCTGCCTAAGGTTCCTAGGGCTGCCATGACAAGTTATCACAAATCTATGGCATAAAACAACAGAAATCTATTCTTTCACAGTTCTGGAAGCCGGAAGTGTAAAATTAAGGTGTTGACAATGTTGGTCCTCTGTGGAGAATCTGAGGGAGGAGCAATTTTGTGCCCTTTTCTGGTTTCTGGTGGCTTCCTGCAATCCTGGGCTATGGACATGTCACTCCAATGACTGTCTCCATTTTCACATGACCTTCTTCTCATTGTCTTTTTGTTTTGAATCTCTTGTCTTTTATAATGACAACTGCCATCAGATTGAAGGCCTTCTTACCTTTAGGATGATTTCATCTCAAGATATTTAATTACATCTGCCCAGATCTTTTTGCCAAATAAATCACATTTACAAGTTCTGGGGAGTTAGGGAATGGACATAAGTTTTGGGGTGTTGCTATTTAACTCACTATAGTGTCAAAGGCTTTTATTGGGGTCTGATCACATAGTCACCCTCTGCTTTAGCATATACCAAAATCCAGACTCCCAGCAGGAAAGCAGGTATTCACTACAGATTATACTGTTTATGTAAACAGTCTAGGCACAGCAAACCTTCTGTATTAGGGACCTGTCTGAGTGTTAAATCCTAGATGCCAGCTAAGGGCCAACCTTACAAGCAGGCCCTAAAAACAATAGCCCCAAGCCTCTACTCTGCTCTTTTGCGTACATTCTAGTACTTTCACCCATATCCAAGACATTTTTGCAGCAAAATTATATGGTATTGACTTTGTCCTGACCTCTGGGGTCCTAGATTTAGCCACTTAAATCCCATTAACCATAAAGATTTGTCTTAGAAAGCCTGGTGGCTTCCCCAAGTGAGGTGTCCTCCCTTAACTTGTGGCTTTTGATAGGAGCCACAGCTATGAATGCAGTTAGTCTCTGCATTAGAAAGTATAGAGCCAGCCAGTGGCTTCTTTTCAAATGGTTCCAAAGAGAGTAAGCCCTTTTCTAGGGCAGCTCTATGTCACCCATTTAGGCCATCCAGCATGCACAGCATTCTCACAATGTCCTCATAGTGTGACCCCACTGAGGGGTTTGCTAAACCTCCAACAGTCCCATAGTCTGATTCTCATTCCCTGAGTGGAGAGAGCTCTAATTTTGGTTCAGCAGCATTAGTGCCAAGGCTAAAACAGCCCAGAGCAGACAGTAGCTGGCTTTACTGTAGAGTCAGGTCTAGACAGTTAGGATCTTGAATTCAGAATTCCAAAAACGCCGGTGGCATTTCTTCAGCAGCAGCAAATGCACAACACTGCAAAGTCAGACACATGCATTCAGAGTTCATGAGGCTTTCCTGAAGCCTTTTTTCCTGATCTGAGAGTCCAAATCGAACCACTCTAAAATATGCACATTAGGCTGGAAAATCATCAGCCTTGAAGGATCAGGCATTTGATTTCATGAAAAGCTCAAAGCTACTTTTCAAAACTGCAAAAGTGTATTTCCATCTGGAAAGTGCCTCTATTTTTATGTTTTCTCCATTTTTATTTTTTCTCCATTTTTTCAGAGGCTCCAATAGGCAAAAGTCATAGCAAAAATCATTAGTTATGGAGATTTGCTCTGTCCAATTCTCAAAGGGTTAAATTTCAACTCACCCACCTATCTATGTGAAAGAACCAAAAGGAGTCGTGTACCACTTTTCTTTGTGGCTGCTCTCTCTGTAGCATATTTGAAATTACATAATTTAAAAATCAAGTTTCATTATACATAGATAGAATAGCCACAAAATACAAAACCACTAAAAAATCCTTTTTTGTTCATAACAAGTTTTGTCCTAAGCTTTAGCAGTAAATTCAGCCTTTACAGAGTTAAAAATTATAACTATAAAGAGATCCCAACTGGGATGCAAAAGTTTAGGGGTGCTGCCATTAGGGTCTGCTGGAGGAAGGGCTTGCCTACTTCCCCTTTTCTTTTGCTTGGGGGAGAGAGCAAATAATTAGCTAATGTTTATTGTCTGAGTCATTTGAGACCCACCTTTGAGAATAGTTGGGCTCTTTTCCTTTACATGTGAAAAGCACAAAAAGCAAAAACATTATGTAGGCTTCTCTTTTCTCTTCATTGCTAATGTAGCCAAAAATAGCCAGAGAACCAACCAAGTCCCTGGGATTGAATCTATCATTTTCAAATTCCATAGGTGACTTTTACTCCTCTTATAACAGATAAAAGCTCAGCTACTGTTTTTTTGTTTTGTTTTTCTTTTTCTGGTGCTAAGGAGTAAACTCAGGATTACCTTGCATGCCAGGCAAATACTTTGCCACTGAACTACACCTGCAGCCCCTTCCAGCGGCTGTTTTGAATAATAGGTAGCTCCATAATTGTCCAGGCACCAGACTTCCATCATACCCTTCTCCTTCTTTTTTTTTTCCAGAATAATACTGTAGCCATATTTCATCGAGTGGGGGTCGATTTGGTGTATCTCACAACTCTCACAGTTTTAGGGATGATCTACGTTTTGGTCATTGGAAAGTTCTGTAGTACCACTCTTAGAATTAAGCATGTAGCTGGACTCTTGGCTAAAGTTTATTATAGTGAAAGGATATATGACAGAATCATTGAGGGGAAAAAGCCAGTTGGATTCTGGAGAAATCCACACCCACACTTCTTTAGATGCTTTCCTTCCCGTGAGGAGACACATGGAATGAATGTGTGTGTGTTTTGACAGTGAACACTGTAGAACTACGTGTGACATTTCTGCCCAAAGGGAGCCTCTAGAGTGTTAGAGCTCAAGACTTTTTTGGGGGCTTTATCACATAAGCACCTTCTGTTCAACTCATACCAAAGCTCTAGATACCTAAAAGAAAAGCAAATGTTAACCACAAATCACTTTGTACACACAATCTAGGTATGGAGAGCCTCCCTTAACAGCTACCACATTCCAAGATGCCAGTCAAGGGCCAACTTTGGTGAGCAGAACTTTCTAAGTCTGCAGTCTCAAACCTGCTGTGGTAACTTTCTTCACACGGTCGCTGAGCCAGGAGGTGAGTTGGCTCAGATCATGCCTGAGAGGCTGTATTTGCCTCAACTTCCCCTACACATCTCAGTTATTCAACTGTTATGTAGAATGCAACCCAACTCAGTTCAGCATGGCTCTGCTAAACACTGTTAGCTTCTTTTTGTGGCAAAGTAGTCCCATCTTAGCTGTTGGTTTTGAGAGAGACCAGCCTCAGCCCCTTATGGTGCATGGTGGAGTGGAAGTTTTATTCTAACTCCTGTCACCCTCTGACAGATTTCAGACTCGGAGTCCAGAGTTTGTAGCGTCTGCTCCACTTAATGCCTGTGTTCTGGTTTATGTTCTCTAACAAATCTGGCTATGTATTTTAGATTCTCTTTTTAAGAATGTCATCTACCATATTTGTTTGGAGCAAACCATGATATGGAGGGAGATACACTTTGATGCCATTGTAGCCTCAAGGTGCCCTTTAACTTTTTTCTGCACCATGGCTGCTTTCTCTGCTCAGATTCAGGACTGAACCCATGGGGCCTGGCTGGCCTGGAGGATAACTCCAATAATAAGTATTATGTTGTGTTCCAAACTGCTCTTCACCTGTTTCTGGCCTATTGTCCTTGTGTCTCTTTCTTTAGGAAGAATGAGCTTCATTAGTGGGCTTGCCTAGCAGTGTCTCTTTGTGAAGGGGAACCTAAGTAGTGTTCAAGCCAAGACTCCCCTACTACTTGTGGGATTTGGTCACAAGATATTATTCAAAATGAAACAATAAGTCAGAGTTTGGAAAGCCTATCCTTTCCTGAAAGTCATTATATTCACTGTAGGGAGAGAGAAAAATAGCTAACTTATAAGGTAAGAGTTAATTAATTTTCTCCTATATTAATTTAAATGGTTCTCATTACATTTATTAGAAACAAATATTTTAGTTTCTCAGCATCTCTTCCTGAATTTCTCTTTTATGCCATTTATCTCTTCTATGTGTGAGCTGTCTTGGTATCGCAGTAAGTTCACATGTGTGCACCTTTGCTACAAAAGTCAAGGAAGATTCTGGACGCTGTTGTATTTTTTTTAACCCAAGTCCTTTCCATCATCACTCTGACCTACTAAAGGATTGGTGGCGGATCCTCAGCTCAACCACCAAATTGCCCTTTTCCTGCATGCTTGACTCCTGAGTAGAGATGAGGATAGAGCAAGGCGATTGCTCATTCCCTCATTGATGCTGGGCCAGCAGCCACGCAGTTCTTACATCGTGACCTTCTATATGGGTTTGTGTTATTTCTAAACCTAGTGTGGAGACCTGAACATAGCCCTTTGGGTTAGACGTGACTGGCATATGCTTAGTGATTTCTACTGATGATTTCATAATTTATACATTCTTTAATGTAAGTTAATATTTACCTTTCACCCATAGCCTTTTATACAAACTACATTAAAATGTCATGAAACCAAGTCTCTCACTTTTGTTTTTCTTTCTCCTTTTGGTTAGAAAAAGCTGCTAAGCAAGATGTGCTGGAAAAGCTGATTTTAAAACCCCATTTCCTGGTTTAGAGTATTTGAAAATTATTATACATACATAGATAGATTTAACCTTCAGAAACATGTTTCATACTGACAAGATGATTTTGAACTTTGGTTCTGTCAGCTTTGTGTCACCTGAAATTTTGCCAAGTTTGCCAATCTTAGGTGTCAAATTGATATGAAGTTGCTAGCATACTGCAATTGACACAACTGAATGGGCTTTTCAATCTGACATACCTCAAATATTTTCTTTAAAATATAGTTACACCATTGGTCATCTTTGGTCTTACAGTTTACCTGTTTATTTTAAAATATTTTAAAGGGTTGATTTCTTAAAAGAGTTTGTTTCTGCCAGTTTTCTTCTTTGTACTTCTTCATAGCTATATTTACTACTACCTACATAAGCAAGCACACTTCTGACTTTTTGGATGCACAAATACTATAAATTCCAAAACTATGACTATACATTCTCAATGGCAAGGGTTTGTGAAGGATAGGATCATAAAACACAGTTATTTAGTCCTTTAAAAGTAAGTACCATTTATTTTCACTCTAGACTTCTGCTGGGAGTTGGCTTCCAGAATTAGGTTTACCAAAAGCACAAGATGGTAATAGAAATTATCTCTCCTTCTTTTCTTCAGGGAGTAGGTCTTTTTTCTCTGCATCTCTTATTTAGCTAAATCATAGATCAGTGCATTTAAAAATTTCTCAAATGATATATGGATGCATTTTCATATGAGTGGGCCCCTGTGGAGTAGCAGTGCCTGAAGTGGCTTCAGAATTATGGATGCTACGCAGGGTGGGGAGTGGGTACTGGGTAGGTAGAGCCTTTGGACACCAAGATGTTCAGCCTCCTCCCAAATTCTAGAGAACCATGCATGGCACTGGAGCTGATGGCTCTAGACCTCACTTGGGTAACGGGAATGCCAGTTATCTGGAGATTTTCCACATCACAAAATGTTCTGGATTCTGCATAGGCCCTGAGAGTAGAAGAAATCTCAGCACTGACCCAGAACTTGCCTTTAGTCTGGTAGGATGTATACCTGGGTCTGAACACAGATATTATAAAAGCAATAAAGTGATGTTAACATACACCTGAGTTTGTGGATGACAATACATACTCAATGAAGTTGGCATAAGCATCTCTTGGACTGTTGAATTACTAAGAAGAGAACCTACAAGTAAACTTTATTGCAGGAAATCTGGGGCTGAGGGAAATTCAACATGTATTGCAAGCCTACTATTTACTAGGCCTGATGTATTTTATTTCCTTTGCAGAGGAATGGAAAGGTAGGTGTTATTGCCATATTGCAGTTGAGGAAGCAGAGCATATCATTCAGAGTTCTTCAGAGAAACAGAAGCAAGACACACACACACATGCGCGCGCGCACACACACGCACAATAAGTCCTTTTCTTGAAGCGCATGAACTTCAAGTTCATATAACAGGAGCTGTGATAGGACATCCTCCCGCTCCATGCCACATGCCTTACACACATACCTGCTTAAAGCCCAGAGGTGTGAGGTGTTGATTAATTATATGGGTTTTAATGTAAGCAGGGAAAAGAAGCGCATACATTTGTTTTGAATGTACTTTTTGAAGACAAAAGGAAATGAGGGCTTTTGAACAAGGCAGAGTGTACATAATTAAGTGTGAATTGGGAAAGCTGGGTTCTGAGAGCAGGTTTTAATTGTTTTAAATAGGCTTGGCCTTATTTGGGGGGTCCAGTTTCTTCTCTTTGCCTATTGCCTTGAGCTTTATCTAGACTTGCCCTTTCAAATGCAAAAAATTAACCTTGCTACCACACAAAACACTCACTTGAATCACTTTCTCCATAGTGACAGATTTTAACATACAGTGCACACTGACATGACTGCTGTAGCTTCTGTGGCTGGCCCTGATCTTTCACACAGGGAGGAGTTTCTTTGCCTGCCTTTGCACTTAGGGCCTCTAGGTTGCTACTCTGGAAAGAAGAGGAATTTGTATCCTCCTGATATGGAGGCTCTGGAAAATCAAATAGGGGGAAACAAGGAATCAGAAATTATAGTGGAATCCTGTTATGACACAGCTCACCATGGTATATGTTTGAATAAGCCTCAGTCAACCTGCTTCCTAGAAACACACCCATGAGCAAGCTGGCCGAACAATCCTTTATGTTACAAATTTCACAGAAATGGATTCATTGTATGCACAGAGTTCTAAAACTATTGTTTTGGTCATTATTGATAAAATTTCTATATTAATATATGTAAAATGTCATTTTTGAAACAATGACCTAGCATTGCCCAGTTGTACACTGGGTATAGTTGCATAAATGTATTTTACATTTTTGAAACAGTACCCAATTATTGGGCATTTGGATTCTCTATGAATTTTTCTTTAATGTAAATAATCTTGTAATGTGATAAACATCATGTTAAAATATTTATCAAACACTTGTCCATGTGTTTTTTTCTGGAGAAATTCATAGAATTCCTTGTGTTTCAAAAATACCTGCTAGTTCTTGAAATAATAAAGCATATGTCAGTTATTTATTGCTGCATAATAAACTGTCCCAAGAGTTAGTGGATTAAAAATGACAAAGATTTTGCTCAGATGTGCAATTTGATTAGGGTTCAAATTGCCTCAGGCTTGTCTCTATGAGGTGTCAGTTAAGTTCACCTGGGAATGACAGGGTTACTTTTCTAATGGCTTAATTATCTAGTTGGTTCTGATTTTCAGCTGGGTACTCAGTGCCTTGTACCAGGGTCTTCAGTTCCTCTTTACATGAACCTCTACATGGACCATTTTGACTTTTTTAGAGCAAGGTAGTTGAGTTCCCAAGTGTGAGTGTCCTAAGAGAATAAGGCAGAAATAACATGACATTTTTATGACCTACTCTTGAAAGTCAGAAAGGGTATCTCTCATTATACTCTTTTGGTTGAGGCTATCACAATGATCCATCCATGTTCAAAAGGAGGCATAGTATTGACCTCTTGATGGGGAAAGTGGAAATGTTTTAGAAGACTATGTGGGATGGAAAAAATCGCTGCCACTTTTGAAAAATACAATCTGAAGCAAAGTGTAGTAAAAATAGGATGAAGCAGGATTTAGAATGTAGAATTTTGAAATAGATCATGTACCTCTTTAGTGATAGCCAATTTCTTTAGTTTTTATCATTCATAAAGGAAAGGTAAAATTTGGGAGATTTACACAGTGGTCAGTAAAATGATTGTATTCTAAAACTGAATATGGTCTTAACGATCAAAGAGAATAAGAGGAGCAAGTTAAATCAAAATGTGTTTAGGAAAGAAGGCCACCAAATGCCAATGAGACCCATTGCAGGTGCCATTTCCAAAGACACAGGTGCACCATTAACCTCAGGTTGTAGAATAAAGGTTTTATTAGTTGGTCAATGTGTGATATGTGAATGAATCAGAGGCCAGGAAGGTGAGGACATTGAAAGTAAAGGGAATGTTGAAGTTTATAGGTTCCAAAATGGTGAAACGTAAAATGTTCCTTGCTCATGCCATTCAAGATACAAACAACATCACATATTATTCAACATGAGTTTCAGTGAGGGATGTTAAAATGATCAGGAAATCATCTAGACAAAGATGTCCTTCAAAAGCTCCTGGGAAAGAGCTAGTGTTAGAGAAATCATGAAAAAAGTATGAATGACTAATTCCTTCATGGATGTGGCTATTCAGAAAAATACAATCACATTCCAATTTTTTTTTTTCCGAATGTCAGAGTGTAACTACTGGTATTCCATCTTCTTGTGGGAATACCTCTTTATGACCCAATTTCATCAAAACTGTATGACTAGAAGTTGACCCTGCAAATGACTTTGCTATTAGGACAGTACCTCTGGTAGTTTTCTTTTTTTCCTCCTTACTGAACACCCTAGAAAGCAGTGTGGAGAAACTGTCAATCAATAGGTGATTAAGCCCAACTTCACATAGATTCAAAGTGCTCATCAGAATTTAGGACCGTTTCTTCCTCTCTTCTTTGAATTATATTTGACAATCAAGGAAACAGTTCTCAGAGTGATAAGAGAAGATTGCAATATAACTCAAAAGAATGATCAGAAATGATTTTTCCAAATGCAAACATATATTTTTAAACAAAAGCAAAAAACCCCAAAGGTCATGCATTATCTCTCTCCTGGACCAATATACTCATATTGTGGCAAGAAAGTTTTGGGAGTTTAGTTCACATTGACAATTTAACTTTAATTAACTTCCTGCATGCAAATATATAATGACATTTGCAAAAACAAAAGACCCCTTTGGAAATTAGATTTGAAGAGATTAATAAGCCCAAGAATCTAAATTTGAATTACTCCACGGACAGCATGTGGAGTAGTAATTATCACCATTATTTGCTAGGCAATGTTCAAATTAGATTTAGTCTTACTATTTCTCAATCAGAGACAATTTTGCACACTCCCCCTTTCCAAGACATTTTTGGTTAATATAACTATATGTGAATGTCTGTGTATCTATGTGTATGCATGAAATTGGGCAGAGATGTCACTAAATATCCTACAATGCACAGGCAGTTCCACACAACAAATATCCAGTCCAAAATGCCAAATGCGCTGAGCTGAAGAATCTTGGTTTTGGTTTAGGCATAAGAAATTTACAAGTGTGAGTGTTAGAAGAGACCTTTTCTCATCTACTGCTGCCAAAGTACTAAAATCAGACTCCTTTATAATCCTTTTTTTTCATTTTCTTTTTAAATGTTTCTCTCTTCACACTTGAATAGGATCCTTTAACTTGGGGATCATAGACACAAAGGAGTTAATTGACCATAACTAGACTTACAAAAAGGGTGAACTATAAACAGATTTTCTGAATAATTTGCTTAGGCCTATCTATGGGCATGACTGTTAAACTACTGTTTTCCCTTATTAAAATCTGGTGACATCTTTGGATCATAGGGACCTTCCCTTCATTAGGTCCTTAATAATCGGTTTTACATGGAGGAAAATGTTGCTATTAGTGTACAGAGGCTGATTAGGTTCCCTATACATTTATTATTTAATTTTTAAATGTGGAGTTTCTCTACTTTACCTCTTGCTGTTTTATTGATTGCTCTTTCCTTGTTCCTTCTTCTTCATCTCTTTGTGATTTCACATTCCTTCATTGCCACATATCTGTACAAGCAACACTTTTCAGAGGGCCTAATCGGAGGGCATAAGCCCTCCAATTGCCAGGGAAGAGCTTCCTGTCTTTGTGCTTCATTCTTGAGCTGCTTTCGGTGTCATTTCTTTTAAGGCTGCACTTTTTGTTGACAGTTTGCTTAAAATTCTCAGTTGAGTATGAACACAAACACTTGCTTGGCTACATGGGCTTTGGCTAATGATCTCAATAATATTTTTGCCTTTTAATTGATTTGCTTATTGTAATCTATACTGTTCCAGAAAAGATTTGATGGCATTTACCTAAACACTAATGGGGACTTTCTGACTACTTTGGCTACACTGCCTGATAGCCACACTAACTATAATCCAGATAGAACCACAAGCCAATTCTTTTTGATATTTGGGTATGGACAATTCCTCAGCCTCAGAATCTAGGGAGGGATTATTTGTCTTGCTTTTGAAAACTGAGGTGGAAAGAAAACACACGAGGCAGTGTCACTAATAAGCCCATATCTCTAGGTACATTTTTCTCTATGTTCTTTTCTTTTTCCATAGTTGGAAAGTTTCTCTTTATCCCAGAAGGCAGGAGAAAAGGTACACTTAGCATGTCAAACCTATGGCTACCGGTCCCACTAAACTACTGCTATCCCCAAAGTAAAATTGTTTTTATCTCTTCTAGTTCTTTTAACTCTTCCTTGAGTCAATAAATGTGATCTAACTATAGAAGTAGAGAAGTAATGGCTAAATTTCTGGGTCACAAAGAACCAGAAAGATCAGTAATTACTGTGTAATGAAAATTTGAATGGTTAAAGTGGTAGGAAATTAAGTATTCCTTCTATTTATCCACAGAGACTTAGACTTTAGAGATGGGCTTTTGGCCAGACTCCCAGAACATTTACACCATCACTCTGAGGAGAAGAGTTAACGTTGTGGGCTGCAGATCCTTTTTTGAGTTTAAAGGTCAGTGATTTGTTGTCCTGTGCAGCTCAGGACCCACCTCTGAAATCACTCCTGTAAGAATTTTCTCATTTACAAAACCTCCTTTATGCAAAACTTTCCTTTGGCTCTAATCAGAAATTTAATTTATTCAGAGATAAGGAAAGAAAAGGGAAGATCTTAACTTCTCTGATGTGAGGGATCTGAAGAAATTAGCAGTAAGAAAGATAAATATCAGAGCATCAGCACTACACACATTTCCTAATGGATAAGATCTTTGCTTTTGTTATTTTAATTTTCTCTGCATCGAATCAGATAACCTATGAGACTTCAATAATGATGATGCAAAGTTGCTAGCTCTCTAGGTCTCATGAGAGAGGCCTAAAGTAATTTGAAAATTTTATTTGGGTCCAAAGAGAGAATAGACTCTCATTCATTCATTCATTTATTAATTTATGAAGGTCTGCTGTATAAATATATGTCAGAGCAGGTTATGGATATAAAAAGAACAAGGAAAAATATGGGGAATGCTTGATATTATAGGAAAAATGTAAATATAGTGATATAAGAGCAATCGGGCACAATAGTAGCACACAGGAAAAACTGATGATGAATGCTCCCACAGAGTTACCTTAACTCACCTGGTGTGGTGGCGCCCACCTATAATCCCAGTGACTCAGAAGGCTAAGGCAGGAGGATCACAAGTTCAAAGCTAGCCTCAGCAACTTAGTGAGGCCCTAAGCAACTCAGTAAGATCCTGTCTCTAAATAAAGAACTGTGGATGTGGCTCAGTGGTCCAGTGCCCCTGAGTTCAATCCCTGGAACTCCTGACCCCCCTCAAAAAAGTTACCTTAACCCTTTCTGAGGAAGACCTAAGGACTTTCCACTAGGCCCCACCTCTTAAAGATTCCATACTATTTCTCACTGTCACATCGAAGACCAAACTTCTGACACGTGAACCTTTTGGTGACATCCAAACCATATCCAAGTCTTTGTGGTATCCTCTTACCTACTTTGGGTACCAACAGGAGTCCTGCCCATGATCCACTTGAGATGTCTTATCTGAGGTGTACTTTTTCCAACTGGTTCACAGATACTTCCAAAACTCTATGTTCTTCCCCTCCCCTGTGGCTGACTCCTGCCTGCACCTCAAAACAGTGAGTATGAGTCTTTTCAGATGGCTTGCATGCATGTATAATCAGCTGGCTTGCTTTTGCAGGATTGGAAAAAGGCACACAAACTTAGGATACCACCCCAGGGAAGACTGACAAAAGTTCTCAGCACCTGGTCTGGCTTTGTGAGATTGATAGAAGGCATATGCTCTTAAGAATCTCCTTCTCCAAGAGGGAATAATAGGAATGAGTGAGTGCATCTATAGAAAAGAGAGAGACAGTGTCTTGGTCAGGCCTGACTGGTGAAAGTATTGAAAGTGTTTCTCTCTCAAAGCCAGTCAGAAAAGACTGGAGGAGTTGACTGCTTATTGAAATGTAAAGACAGCAATCCAAGACCTCAAGGAACTTGAAGAATCAAGGAAACCTGAAACCACCTAAAGAACAAAATAATTTTCCTGTAATCAGCCTTAAAGACATAAAGATTTGTGAGTTACTGAGATAATAATTGTTTTAAGGAAGCTTAGCATGCTATAAGAGAACACTGATATGCAACTCAATGAAAATGGGAAAACAATATATCAACAAAATGAGAAGATCAACAGAGATAGAAGTCATTAAAAACAAACAAACAAACAAATAAGCAAAGTGATATTCTGGGTCTAATTAAATAAAGTCTGGACCTTAATGAAATAAACATGCAATAGCTTCAATAGCAGACTTGATCAAGCAGAAGAGTGTGAACTCAAAAGATGATTCGAAATTATACAACTGAGGGGAAAAAAGAAAAGAAAGGAATAAAAAAAAAAAACCAAGCATACAGGACTTATTGGTCACCATTGTAGAAGTCACAGAAGGAGAAGTGAGAGAGACAAAGGAGCAGAAAGTTTAAATAAAGAAATAATGTCTGAAAACTTCCCAAATCATGCAAGAGATATGGACATCGAGGTACTTGAGTCTTAAGGGTCTCCAAACTGGTTCAACCCAAGGAAGACCTCATTGAGATGCATTATAATCAGATTGCCAAAATCAAAACAAAGATTTGAGAACAGCAAGAGAAACGAGAACTGTCACAAGCAATTCCCACTAGCCTATCAGTAGATTTCTTAGCTGAAAGCTTACAGACCAGAAGTGAGAGGGGTGATATATTTAAAGTGCTAAGAGAAAAAGTACTAAACAAAAATACTTGGCAAAGTTGTCCTCAAGATATGAAGGAGAATGTCAGCAAGAGGGTTGACTGGATATGCTTGTTAAATTTACCTCCACAAGAAAGACCACAACAAGGAAAAAGGCATTCCATTAGAGTGTTTGGGGCAGTGTCAGAATGCAGCAGGGATGTGGCACAGCTGTTGCAGGACACGGAAATACATGGTGTTCTTATAAAGAAGAGAACTAAGTACATAGCATCTATTGCTCTTTCTCTTAAGATCAACCGCGAACTAAGTGGGGCTTCACTCAGCGGGGGAAGGATAAGCATGAAGCTCTGGGCAGTCCCCACTCACATCACAGTCTCTGAGGCATTGGCTGGTGGAGAACACTATGGCCCATCTAGGCCCTGAGCCCAATTTGGGGAGTTGCCAGGTTACCACACTGCCTTGGAGAAAGGGCCCATCCAATGTTGTACCCTTCCCCACTCAGACTCTTGCTGTATGAAGCCATCTTCAGACCACACCTCATAGAGTCCTAGGAAGCAGCTTGACTGACCCAGATCTACAAACTAACCAGAGACCCTCTCTACACACCAGCTGCCCCAGAAATACTGAGGTGGCTTTACCTACCCACTCTTGGCTGCAAAAACAACCAGGCAATCTGCTCGCCCTCCTACTGTCCCAGAAGCAGCTGGGTGACCCTGTCCATGCACCTTCAGCCATGGGAAGCAGCCAGGAAACCAGCTTGAAGTGGTTTGGTACACAGAGATCCAGGGAAGCAGATGAGCAACCTGCCTACCTACCCCCAAACTTGGGAAACAGTTTAGCAAACTTTCTTGAGTATCTTGGCTCAATGAGCCCTGCTCATCCTCACATGAACAAGAAGCAGTTGAGCAGTCCATTATCAGAAGCTGGGTCCACTGAGACACTGAAAAGTAGATTATTAGGCCTGTTCATGCATCCTTCAGTCCTAAGACATTTCTAAGCAAGCTGGCCCTCAGAGGCCCCCCAAATTTCCCTATGCTGCCCTTGTGCACTTCGAGTGCTCTGTCTGGGCCCACTGGTGCAGCCCAGACCTTATAGAACCTTCAGACACTGATAGGCACTGCACCTTCTACTGGGCATACTATCACACCTACCTGGGCCCATCAGAATGGCCCATCTTTACACAACCTGTGGAACCACAGCTAGGCATACCATATCTGGAGCTACCAGTGAGCTTTCCCTGCCTAAAGGAGCTACATTGCAGTTGGCAGTACAATTCAAAACCTCTTAGAACCTAGGCCACGGATATATCTGCAGATTATTTCCAACATTGATGCTAGCTGAAAAGTTGCATTTACACTGATTTACCCACCTAAAACCAAAGTCAACGCAACATATCCAATCAACATGAGAGCACACTGCCAACAGAAAGTCTTTTACAATGAAAGCCACCCTATAAAATTGGTAGAGGCAACTAACCCACCAAATACACAAATACCAACATAGAGACACAAAAAGGATAAAAAAGCAAGGCAACATGACATCTCCAAAGGAACACAGTTAACTACCTAGCAATAGACCCCAAAGAAGAGGAGATTAAAAAATTGCCTCACAAAGAGTTCAAAAGAATGATTTTAAGAAAACAAAAAAGGAGAGAAGACTCAAACAAAATCATAAATGAAAGTGGAGATATAACAACCGATACCACAGAAATATTAAGAAAGGTTTATAGGAGACTAATATGGATTATACACCAAGAAATTAGATGACCTAGAAGAAATGGATAACTTTCTAGAAATATAGCTGCCAAAACTCAATCATGAAGACAGAAAATATGAACAGACCAATAATAAATAAGGCAATTAAAATCAGTAATAAAAAAATCTCCCAAGTAAGAAAAGCCTAGGACCAGATGGTTTCAATGTTGAATTCTACTGAGCAGTTAAAAGAATTAACACCAATCCTTATTAAACCCTTCCAAAAAACTGAAGAGGAAGGAACACTTCCAAACTCAGTAGGCCAGCCTTTTATTAGGCCAGACAAGCTCACAGCATGGAAAGAAAATTATAGGCTGGTATACCTGATGAACATAGATCTAAAAGTTCTCAGTAAAATATTAGCAAACCAAATTCAGCAGCATGTTAAAAGGATTGCACTGTTATCAAGTGAGATTTCTCTCTGGGATGCCAGGATGGTTCAAAATAGGCAAAGCTCCATCCCCCAAATCCAAAGGCTGAATCTTCTCTCTGGTAGGTGAATGCTAATAAACAACAAGGGAGGGGGAAGGGAAGAATAGACCTTCATTGGATTAGACAAAGGGGAATGAAGGGAAGGGAGGGGAGATGGGAATCAGAAAGACAGTAGAATGAACTCGACATGACTTTCCTATGTTTGCATGTGAATATATCACAAGTGAAACTCCACACCACGTACAACCACAAGAATGGGAAGTTATACTCCAAGTATGTATAATATGTCAAAATACATTCTACTATCATGTGTAACTAAAAAGAACAAATAAAAAAAATAAAAAAATAAAAAATAGTGAAAAAAACCACATGGGCAAAGCAATAAACATGGTATATATCACATTAATAGAAGGAAGAATAAAAATCATTATCTCAACAGATGCCACAATTTTATGCCAAAAATAAGTAGTCTTCAATTTCACTGCTCACACAAGACTAGGTCACTTATTTATAGCACATCTCTTCTTTTTGTAGTCTCTCTAGTCTTGTTAAAGTAAGCTAAATGGCTTCTGAGATAGTCCCCCCCAAAACGTTCTCACTTCCAATTCCTATCCCTTCCTAAAACTCAGTCCTTCCCATGGAGTTCTTGACTCCTGAATCCTCTCTGTACCTCTAAATTCACTGTGGTGTCACGGTGGGAGAAGTGGAGGGTCTTATGCATTGCAACATTTAGGATTGCTTCCTTTTTGGTTCCTCTAGGAATCTCCCTTTTTAATTAAAAATCCTCTAGTTTACCTCTGACTTCTTCCGTTTTTCAAATCTTTTAATTCATTATCCTGATTAACAAAACAAGAGACCCTGAGGACTTGGAAACAGCTATGGCACATGTCTCCAAAGGAGGTGTGTTGGAAAGAGATTGTAAGGAAGAGAGGCTGGGGAATATTCACAGCCAATGCCTTACCAAGGGTGAGAATAGGGTAGATTCTGTCAGAGTGCAGCAATGAAGGAACCACTTGTCTCTAGAAAACTGAAAAACAATAGCAAAACTACTAAATGTTGACTCAACTTTGTATTATAACTATGAACCAGCAATTCTAACATTGTCAGTGGTGAAACCCCCACCCCCCCCCCTTTTACACCATGGCTCACACATGCAGAATTCTTGTTCTAGTCCCACATTGATTTTATTTGTCTTTGTTACATTGAGTGACTGCTCCTCTGAGATCCTGGATTTTTCTTCTTTTTCTTCTGAGCCCATTTCATCTGCCTGGTTTCCTCTCTGAAGAGGAAGTTGTACAGTAAAAGGACACCTTTCAAACAACACAAAGTTTCCCTCTATAACGACAACAAGCATGACGACGACAACGACAAAGCGGTTGCTTGTGATGGGAAAGAAACAGAAGTGAGCCATGCTGTAATGCATACTGTCCAGGATCAATGACACTCTGCAGTAGCATCAATGAGTCAAATTCACATACGCAAATGGTTCTCCCCATTGGCTGCTGCTGAGTTCAATGGCAATTGTTTGCCTTAACTATAATTGTACTCAATTCTCAGAAAGAGAATAATGACTTTTTACAAGCTTTTTAGTTGTTTTGCTTTTAGAATGTTTGCAGAAACAATGTCCCCAATAGTCAATTTTTATGCAGCCAGACACCGATCTAACTTGCATTGCTTAAGTGATTATGTATATGGAGGAGATAGCTAGGACACTTAATTATTTTTTTCCAACTTCTAGACTGATTAACTTGAAAGATAAATATTGACTAAAGCAAGGAGTTATTGCTTTGATGTTTTTATTTTCTGGAAAAGATATCACATTGAAATCCACATCACTAACTTCCACGAAGGCTTGTTGTGAATTTCTTTTTGTTCCTATGTGTAATCTGCTTTCCAATTAACGCTGTAACTATATTCAGTGTATGTCCACAACTGGCTGTGTAGGGGTTAGAAAGCTGAGATTAACATACAGCACAGTCACTTTAGGAATCTTCTCCACCAACAAAGACGAAGTGCGATTGTGATATTAGGGAGGAGTTTGACTTCTCTGGTGAAGCTGAACTTGGCCGATGTGCTCTTCAGCTGGAGGACCCACACAACTCAAATTCCTATCCCAGATGCTGTTTTCATCAAGCCTACCATAGACTTACTAGAAACAAAGAATAACAGCCTTTGAAGTCAACCTGAAGGTTATGTCTTCTAACCCTTTGTTAGATGCTTGAACTCCTTTTAATAAAATCTTGGCCAGCTGTGTTTTTCTTGGGTAACAGAAGAAAGAAAAGAAAGGGAAAGGAGAGAAAACAGTTCTACTTCCTGTTTGCCAAAAGGAAAATGTTATAAGGTTATTGAAATCTTGATTATTCCATGCATATTCCTTATGCATTAGGTTATAAAGTGAAAAAAGAAAATCTGGAGAAAGAAAAATTCAAAGGCGTCAGAGGGTTTTTGACATATAGGACTCTATGGGTCTTACTCTGGAGGCCCTTAGCTTGTATCTTTGTGTCTTTGTTCCCCAACCCTACTTTTAGGTTAGCAAGTGCTAAAAGATAACAGAATTATGAATGACAGCTGGCTAGTACAGGTAGTGGTTGTTACTGTTTTTGCGTATGCATGTGTCTGGATATAGGGGAATTGCAAAAAGGAAGAGGGAGACCCCAATCATTTTCTTCTTATGATTTGGGAAGAGAAAATTCTGCCGGCACTCCTCCCCTCCTCTTCCCCTGCCCCCACAATTATATTGTACAGTTAGATCTATCTCTTGTCTCCTAGCTTCTCTGAGCTAGAGGATCTGGTGATATCTATTAATACCAGGGACATTTTGGTTGGGAAGGAATATCATCCTCCAGAAGCTGTGGCTCTTTGTTGAGTCTCAGCAGAAATCCTCCCATTATCCTGCCCCATGGCTTCTCTTTCTGAGATAGAACTGAAGAGGGCCCTTCAGGTTTAAGGAAAAGGGACAGAAGTTGACCTTTTACGGGACACATTGGCACCTGAGTTGGAGTCAGGGGCCCTGGGGATCACACAGGACAGGTGCAAGCATCTGAGGGTATTGAACTCTCTTGCTGTTTAAAATCCCAAGACCTATGGAATAAATTTCAATTATAATCAAACCTACTAAGGGTATGAACAAATGCTTTCGCCTCTCCAGGTCTCTGTCCCCTTGACAGTCAAATGAGTAGGTGAGATTGTGATGGAATGTAAAAGTTCTTTTAGTTCTTGCAGTCTGAGAATCTAAGCTTCATGTTGAATTAAAGAGTTCCAAAATCAGGTTTGAGCTAAGGGTGGGGGAAGAGAGACTGTTGTTATTAAGACCCTTTGTAAAATCCTTTTGAAAGCATTTACCCTGAACTTGAAAGTGATTTACTTTCTCAAACAGTAGCAAAGCTTTCTAACCAAAGGACTTCTCTTCAGTATGTAAGGTGGAGGGAACAGTGTGTGACAGACGAAAGTGAATGCTTTATGTTTGGGTGGGTTTGAACATATCTAAGGTGACTATTACTTTGATAAAGTCTTTTAGGAGGAGTTACAGGGATGAAAGCACAAATTTGTATAGCATAAGCTTATAGAGTGTGTTTAACTGACTTAGATACTGCTGCAGAAGCAATACTACTCAAAGGAACCGTGTGCACTTAAAACAAAACCCACAGAAGCTATACAATTGAGCCCTGAGGATATTAAAACATTACTAGTGACCAAGAAGGGGAAACCACAGAATCATTGATCCTCTAGTTCGATGGGTTTCATTTTTATAATGAAATCCTTTATTGTTCTCTAATTCCCTGAGCCTCAACACATCCTATAATTTCTCTCTTCACCACCATTATTAAGCAATAAACAGTTTTGGTTAATCAAATATTCTAGTCGATGGGGACCTGCCATACACATCATGAATAGAATGCCAATTGAAAAGAACTTTTTAAAATGAAAAGACACACTGGTATCTTATATTCATTCTGCAAAATTTACGTGCTGTTAACAAAAGAAGAGAAAATTCATTTTAGGCAAAAACAACAACAAAATCAACACACACACACACACACACACACACACACACACAGCACTCCAAGACAAACAAACAAAACCCTGAAAACCCCCAAACAAAATATGTCCATTTTAAGAAGTTTGAAATTATATTAGTTGAGGAAATATTTCAGTAAATTAGATTTGAACAGAGAGCAAAGGGTTTAAGCCAAGGTAGAGGTAGTAGAAATGCAAAGGGGGAGAATTATATGAAAATTATTTAGGAAGTGAAATTCATAGGACCCAATTATATGGTAGAAAAAGCAGAGGGAAAGAGAACAGAGAGGAGTCAGGATGTTTCTTAGGCACTGACTTGGAAGACTGGGTAGATACTAGTGCCACTTACCAAGTCAGAAGCTGTGGACAAGAAAGTTTGCTTTGGGGAAAAGATGACAATTCTTCCCTTAACATTTTGCATTTGGGATGTATATGGGAATCCTTGGGTAAAAAGCCTAGTACACAGATAAATGTCCAGTTAAATTGATCCATAGCACATGATGTGGTGAAAGATACAGGAATGAATGGGATTTCCAAGGAAGATAGTAGAATGGAAAATAGGACAGTATTCCTATGGATGCACCATTAAAATGATAGACTAGAACAGATTATTTTTCCAGGAGGAAAACCTGGAAAAGGAGGTTTCTTAGATGTAAAGGGAAAAGACTTTTTTTTTTTTTTTTTTTTGAGGAAAGTAAGGAACAATAGTGTAAAGACCCCAGATAACTCAAGTAAATTAAAGACTTATAAAGTAACTCTTACAGCAGAGCACTTTTGTTCCAGTGCTCTTTTTATCTAAGGGGCAATTGCCCCATGTATTTGTACCTGTTTTAGTCAGCTATTTCGCTGCTGTGACTAAATGATCTGACCAGCACAATTATAGAGGAGGAAAGGTTTATTTGAGGTCTCATGGTTTCAGAGGTCTTAGTCCATAGAAGGCCAGCTCCATTCCTTGGAGCTTGAGGTGAAGCTGAATATCATGGTGGAAGAGTGTGGCAGAGGGAAGCAGCTCGCATCATCAGGAAGCAGAGAGAGAGAGAGAGAGAGAGAAAGAGAGAGAGAGAGAGGGGCTGTGCTCTCCAGATACAAAATATAAATCCCCAAGCCACATCCCAATTCCAATCTCCTCAAACCACACACTATAACTTCAATTAATCCCATCAGGGATTGGGTTAAGACTCTTGGAACCTAATCATTTCTCCTCTGAAATTTCCTGCATTGTCTTACATGTGAGCTTTTGGGGGACACCTCACATCCAAACCATAACAGTACCTATTCTCTCATCTCTTTCTTTGACCAATAGTAATGGCTATGAGGCCATTTTTTTTTCTGGATTGGAGCTTATATACTAACAAACATGACCACTGGCACTGGATGAGATTTGGACTTTTCCTCCTTCCTCTTCTAGCTAGGACAGTAAAATAGAAAGCAGGGTTCGATGTGCCTGCCCTGTAGACTCAAACTTGTGCTGGGGCTGACTGGTCCTGAGGAGGTAGGAAGTTGATAGCTCCTTTGGTTCTCACATCTAAACCATATTTTTCAATATTAGTTTCATCATTTTTTTCTTCTCTTCTGATGCAGAACTCTGTCAGGTAGAAAAGTACTCTTTCTTGTGCTCCATCAAACCTTCCAAAAATAAACATATTTGCCTTCTTGGCAAATATGATCTCCTTGTTGTTCTATGAGTGAACAGCTTGATTAGCTTTTAGAGCACTGAGAGGAAATAGAGAGGCTGTGAATAAATGTATTCTTTCAGGAAACGTGAATTCGAGAAAGAAGATGCTTGCTATAGGAGATGTAATGTCATGGAAGAGCTTTTTTTAAAATCATAGGTCAAATGCTTGATTGTGTATTGGAAAATAAGCCATGGTAAAGATTTAGGAGAAAAGAAGAGGGAATAAGGATGAATCAAAATCTCTCAGACTATGGGGTTGAAAATTAAAACAAAGCTTGATAATTTACCATGGTTAGAGGGAGTGACAGCACTTCCTGTGATAGCAGGAGGGGCTAAGAAAAGGAGAGTCTTGTTTGAGATTAGTTATCCATGGTCTTTTGGGAAGTTAATTGAGGAGGGAAAATGGGAACTGTGGTTGAAAGAGTTCACATATCTTCATGAATCTCTGTTGCAGAATAATGGAATGTAAACCGGGGGCACTGGAAAAGACTTTGCAGGTTGTTGGAGAATGGACTATTGGACCCAATTCTTCATTTCCCTCTCTTTGTGGTAGAATATTCATACTCTGTTACATAAAATCACAATGCATTTGCATTGTGGGTAAAATATATATCCCACTGGAATTGGGTTTGTTTATGGAACTTGGTTTGGACATGGCAGACTAGTAGGTATAATGTGAGCAGAAGACTTGTATGTGATTACATTTGGCTTGATCATCATGAAAAGGTCATCTGTGAGGAGCCACTGCTTCTTTAGTCTGGGCTTCAGAATGAGCATACTCAAAAGCATAACTGATCCCAACCCAAAAGGTGTGGATCCTAGGGAACACGTATTGAGAAGATCAAGTGTTCCAGCCTGTTCTCAGGCATCACTCAGAATATGTATAATTATTTTTCTGCAGGAAAGTTCTTCATATGTGTGAAGACTCCTTCTTATGTCTCTTTTTTTCAGATATCATCAATTAGTACTTGAATTCTATTCTCACACTTTTCCCCAGGATAACACAAATCTAGGTAGGTTTGTGTAGGTTTTAGATTTTCCTTCTCCATAGATTGATTTTTCTGGAGGCTAATCACTGGGATTCACACAAGGGCTGGGAGAATGTGTAAGACTGTATTTCTTGGTAGTATGGACACAGTGGTCACTGTTGGCTTCCCAGAAATGGGAATAGACTTATTTGTAGTTGCTCTGAGAAACAGGATCAGAAAGCAACTTGCTAAGAAACTGGGTCAGTCAAGGTCTAGTCAGGAGATGAACCATTTCAATTATTTTAGTAGAGATAATTTCATATAAACAACTGCTAGAGGGTATTGAAGAACTGGTAAAATGAAGAGAAAGAACGTAAGTAACACAGAAGGGAGAAATGTCAGGAATCAGCTAACAGTCCTTGGGCAGGGAAAACAGTGGTTTCCAAGAGTCTCAGTCCCAGGGTGATGGAGCTGACAGAGGGTAGATTTTAAGCTCAGATTCAACATATGTGACACCATGTCCCATTCATTCTGGTGGCTAAGTGACAAGTGTGTATGTATGTGGGGAAGGAATTTCTTTTCTACACCAACCTGGTGAACTCTGAGCTGCTCAGCCTCACACCTCTGGCACATGACATACTCAGGCAAATGTTTTTCTTCATAGAAATCTGTCTTTAAATTCACGTTTTACCCAATCATGCACCCACTAATGGAAAACAAGGGAAGCAAAAATTGCTGCTGTCTTTATTTTGCAGTAGTGAGTCATGGTCTTCATTCCTCTGTTGCCTTCATTCCATTCTAGGAATCTGGCTTGTGTTGCTATCACCCCCCAAAAGGGCCTCCTGTATGGCACTGAGCACCTCACTCTTACTAGAGCTACTGGGCACCCTCAGATTGTGTTCTTGGGTTGATTTCTTTGAGATATTTGATACCATTGGGTGTTCTTTCCTTCTTGAAGCATTTCTTGCCTTTATTTTTATGCTAATGCAATATTATTTTCTTTCCATGTCTTTGACCCTGAGCTTTCTTCTTGTCTGTCTTTTCCTCTCTTATTTCTATTTTTCATTTATCTCTTCCATCCTTCATCTATTTTCACTAACATTTATTTCATTTTATGAAACATTCTAGGCTTCAGAAATTTTACTTTTTCTAGGATACCTTACTACCAAAGATATTACCCCCAGGGCTAAATCCTTTACCATCCAGTGTCCTTGGAGAAATTATCTATTAAAAAATCTTTAACTATAATGGATAAACACCAGTTCCTGAGTTTGCATACAAATTCTAATGCTCTTTGTCCAGTCATCTACTGAATAGTTGGACTTTCCATAGTTGCCCCATATGTGGTTCAACATCTTAAAATTATCTTTCTCCTCTCTTTCTAAATTTTTATCTATAGGCTATTTCCTATGCTGAACAAAATTTATAGGAGGTCATTGTTTTGGCCAAGCCTTGTACACTTGGTCCTGGTAGACCAGACCAAATCAGAATGCAATTACTTGTGCTAAGTGCCACATGATCAAACCGAACTTTCAAATGGTCCAGTTTTTGAAGGAACAGGAGATTGCAATCAATGTGATTCAGCCTAAGAAGGAAGTTATCTCTGGTTTAAGCCTTTAAATAAATTAGCTTCAAAATAACTAATCCACAATTTGTTCTTTGTTTCTTCCTTCTCTAACTTATTTCTGCCTATAAAGGCAAACAGCTCTGTTCTGGAACACTTAATTCTATGTTCTAGAATGAGATATTTCCTGATTCTAGAATCACAACAAAAAGGCAAGTAGTTTTTTATTTTATCTTTTTTGGTTATTTGTTCTTTTTAGATATACATGACAATGGAGTGTTATATATACATGCTATATATCCATGGAGTATAACTTTCCATTCTTGCAATTGTACATGATGTAGAGGTACACTGATTGTTTATTCACATGTGAGCATAGGAAAGTTATGTCCTATGTCTTTCATTCTACTGTCTTTCTTATTCCCAGCCCCTTCCTTCCCTTCATTCCCCTTTGTCTAATCTAATGAACTTCTATTCTCCTCCCCCACCCTTATTGTTTGTTAGTATCTGCATGTCAGAGAAAACTTTTGGCCTTTGGTTTTTTTGGGATTGGCTTATTTCACTTACCATGATAGTTTCCAGTTCCATTTACGTACTGGCAAATGCCATAATTTCATTTTTCTTCATGACTGAGTAATATTCCATGGTGTATATATACCATATTTTCTTTATCCATTCATCTGTTGAAGGGTACCTAGGTTGGTTCCATAGTTTAGCTATTGTGAATTGAGCTGCTGTACACATTGATGTGACTGCTTCATGGTAGTATGCTGATTTTAAGTCCTTTGGGTAAATACCAAGGAGTGGGATAACTGGATCAAATGGTGGTTTTTTTTTTTCAACTTTTCTGAGGAATTTTCATACTGCTTTCCAGAGTGGTTGCACAAATTTTCAGTTCCTTTAGGAATGTATGAGTGTACCTTTTTCTCCACATCTTTACCAACATTTATTTTTACTTGTATTGTAAATAGGTCTTTAAGTTTGTTATATTGTTTTTGGTGCCTATTATTATTCTTTTCTACAATTCCAATTATACTGTATGTTTTTGGAGGCACATTTATCAATTTTCTTATCACCTTTCATCCACTTGAAGTTCCTGGGGTAATGAGGAAAGTATAACATGTTCAATAAATACTCTTCCTATTCACAAATTTATCCAAGAAATACTTCATAGGTGGTTTTCATGGACCTAATTGTCTCTGTAGGTGCAGAGGTGTACATACATACCTGTCCTTTCTATCAACTGGAAAAAAATTTCATTTTCCTTTGAAATACCTTTCTGTTCTCTTTCTGGGAACACTGAATTTCAAAATCCAAAACCAAAATGAGTGTATGTGTGTTTGTTTAACATGTGTTTCAGGTGGTGCAGTTTTGTTTATTTTGCATAGCTTATTTTGTAACTTGTCATTGGTTTGCAAAGCCAAAGTCAAACATTTTGTTTTAAAATGATTGGAAGGCATAACTCAACATAAGACAAACAACCAATTCAAAAACTGGGCAAAGGATTTGGAAAGCATTTCTCAAAAAAGGATACACTAAATGGACAATAAGTACATGAAAAGATGCATTGATGGTGGGAATGTAGAATGGTGCAGTAGCTGTAGAAAACAGTTTAGTGGTTCCTCAAAAATTAAAATGGAATTTCTATATAACCCAATATTCTCCTTCTAGGTGTATATCCAAGAGAGTAAAACATGGGTCCAGACAGAAACATTTACATGACTGTTTATAGCAAAATTATTCACAACATTCAAAACCAACCCAATTCAGCAAAAGATGAATGGATAAAAAATATGGTATATCCATACAATAGAATATAGCTCAGTCATAAAGAGGTTCTACTACATGGATACACCTTGGAAAGATGTTAAGTGAAAACAGCCAGACATTAAATGTCACATATTGTAAAATTCCATTTGGAAGAAATGTCCAAAAGAGGAAAATCCATAGAAGCAGGAGGTAGACCAGAGGTTTTGAGGACTGAGAGGGAGGGGAAAATGGTTAATTGTTTAATTCTTTAGTTAATACAGGGTTTCTTTTAAGGGGGATAAAAATGTTTTGGAATTTGTGATGATGATTATTCTACATAGCAAATGCATTAAATTCCATGGAACAGCACATTTCAAAGTGTTTTAATATTGTGTATATTTAAGTATACAACATGAAGTTATACATGTAGATAATTAAATGGTTACTAAGGTGAAGCAAATTATCCACCATTTCCCACATTTATTTATTTTGTGTGGCAAGAACAACTAAAATCTATTCATTCAGCAAAAATCCAGGATGTAAGAGAGTATTGTTAGCTATAATCCTCACCTTGTACATTAGCTCTCTCGACTTTTTCATCTACATTTCTGCCAATTTGTATCATTTGACCTACATCCCATCTGGCAGGCCCCAACCACCATTTTATTGTCTATCTCTGTGTATATGACTTTTTAAAAAAGGTTCCCTGAATTGTACAATTTGATGAATTTGGCATGATGTGAATTTTACCTCAACAAAACAAAGAGATTGGAAAGGAACTAATTGAGATGGAGACAATTAGACATAGAAGAAGGGATAACATGAAGAACAATTGAGTAAGTTAGGGACTCGACTCGCTGATAATAGAACAGGGAGTAAAACTAAGCTTCTACAGTCATTCTGCTTTTACAAAATCTGTTTGAAAAACTTTTATTAAAAATGAAAGTCTACAGGGAGGAAAAAGGATTTACTATGTATTGGAAAACATCAAACAGAAAGCTATTAAAAAGCTTTTTCTGACAATAATTAAACCAGCCACTATATCCTGATCACCATGATTGGTGTCACCAATGAGTCTTTCTTGTTAAGTGTTTTTCCCTCTTAATAATTTCATAATCTTATTCACACAGATTGAAAAGTGAGAATTAAAGCAACACTGATTTATTTAAACAGACAGCTTGAAGACATAGAACATATTCTAATCAAATTTTCCTGTCCAGAGGAGACCAAGGTGTGAGTAGGGAAGGACATGATTAAAGTAAGAGTAAACATTTCAATGTTCTGGGCTGCCTTTCAAATCCTGTTGCTTTCTCCTTCTGTTCAGTCCATAGTGAATATGGGAATGTCCAAGAGTAATGGAAACTCCTGTCCCCACTGGATGTTTCCAGTGTGACTATGGCTTATGGTCTAAAGGATGGAGGGCTTGTGTTTTCCTATGTGCTCTCTCTAGGACTGAATAGTCACTAGTAGAAAGTGGCAAAAGTTAAGTGACCCTCTGAATCTGGATGATGTTGGGAAGCAAGGGTGGGGACAGAATGACCATGGGCCTGGCTTTAATAGTGACAGGAAGGGTGAGACTGGAACTGACATGCAGCTGGTTTGCCTCAGGACTGCCACAAACTGCATGAAAATACTGGTTGGTAAGTATCTGACGACTGGAGCCTCTACACGGTCCTGCCCTGCTCCTCACAAGCCAGAAACTAAAGAGTTAATGTGTGGCTTTGCAGAGTGCCTCCAGTTCCCTGAGCTAACACCTGGCCAGGGCTACTTCTGATGGCCTTCTTCCTGTGCAGTACCATTTGCTAAAGATATTGAATATCACCCCAGAATAGTGCTCCCTAGGACTGAATCCTTAAGACCCTGATACTTCATTCTAACCTCAGTTCCCAAATTGGGAAGCACATTTTTCCTGGCATCCCAGCCAAGCCACCCTAGTATTTAGGGTATCCACTTTAGATCTTTCCTCTGATTAGAGGGTTTTGTGATGTTTAAAATGGTTTTACAATTTATGCAGCAGAAAAACAAACTACAGAAATTTTATTGTTTCATGCTGAGCCACCAAAAATTTGTTTTTCCTTCTAACAAGCCTGAGGAAGATTAGGAATTTGAGGGACATATTTTAAAATCTATACCTTGCCGGTCTCCAGGCAAAGATTCAAATAGTGTCTCTTACAGGCTTTTAAAAAAAAATTCTTTCACTTCTTTTTGATTCATGAATTCTCATTTCAAATGACCCTCAGATATTAAAACTTTCAGATTAAAGGTATGACCCCGATGATGTTTCTTTGCAATTGTTTTATTTTCTAAAAATTATTAATTTTGATACCATCAGCTAAAATACTGAGTGGAAAGATAAACAGTAGTTAGAATTTGTTATCATATTTTCCTTTCTAGTTTGGTATTCTTAATCACAATAAATTGGGTTGGTCCATTTCTTGTCAAAAACACACATAACATTCTGGGTTGTGGATGGAGGAAAGGGAAAATTAAACCCTTTGAAAGGGGCAGGTAGTGGTGGTGGGTGGTGGAAAACTGGTAGGGAAGGAATAGTTTAGTCCTGGCTTCCATCCAACTGACACATCTTCAGATTGCTAGGGATGGCCAACTCCCTGAGCCCAAATAGACTTTGCTCAGGATTTTTTCAAACAATGGAACAAAGGAGAAAAATATCCTTTTATTTTTTCTTATTTGAGAAGTATGTGAACTTGGTAATTATTTTATGTTCTTAAAAATTTCAAGAGAATTAGCTTATTCTTCTAAAGAATACTGAACAAAAGGGAAAATACTCTTAATGCTAAATGATTTCCATCTTCCTACAATCTAGAGAAGATTTTAATTGATACTCAGACTATGACTGGAACTCTAACTGCTATCTTGGATTTTGAGAAAAAAGGGCCAGACAAAGGGATAGCAGAGGAGTGTGTTGGTGTGGTCCTTGGTCACTTTATAGAGCCCACAGTACTAGCTCCAGCATTGCTTACCTTCTGATTTTTTAATGTGAATGAGAAGTAAATTATATTTTGTTTAAGGCACCTGTGTTTCAGATTTCTTAGTTAAAAAAGTCAAACCAATTATTTTTTCTTTCTTTGAAGAGATAGGTCTTCATTATGTTTTTCCGTTTCTCTACAGCATTACATCCTTTTCAATTAATTTAATAAATACCACTGAATAGCTATTGTACATCAGGTATGGAATGCAGCACTGTCTATTCAGTGGTTAGCCAAACAAAATATCTACCATCTGAGGCATAGAGTCTAGTGAAAAAAGACACACAATAAAGTGTGAGAAATAATCATTTGTTTCCTGTTTTTACTACCTTTTTTCCCTCCCCTGACTTCATTGACTTGTGACCGTATATGTCCTTCATTTCATGTCTTAAAGCCAGAGTAAGGGACCATATAACTTTATTATTTCCTGGAATGACTTTCAAAAGTCATTGGCACATATGACTTTCCAAAACGAGGACTCTTTGACTCTGGTTATCCTTCCACATAAAATTTTAGAAAATCCTGTATGAAAAGCCAATTTTAACAGCTAAGATATCTTCAATTTGAGGATTGTCTTTCCTAGTATAGTGAGATGTGTGTGTGTGTCACGCGCACGCACATGCCTGAGTTCTGGTGGCTGTGTTCCTTTTGTGATTTAACAGGTTCTGGGATTTGCTTTTGTCTTCACTCTGCCTCTGCTAAAAATCCATATTTGTTCCTTAATTGCTTTTTTTATGGCCCTCAGCCATTTTATGGCTTTCCCAATTAGGTATTCTCTAACTCACTTGTTGTGAGAAAGAGAGCCCAAGACTACTCTCTCACTCAAGGTGTCTGGCAGGACAATGGGAGAACCATGGCCCTGTGCTCATGATTGGCTCTGTTAGCTGCGTGGGTCCTCAGAGGCGTGGGAGATCCACAAAGGAGAGCTCACCCTAACAAGTTGATTTCTTCCCCTGTGGGCTCTCATTGGTGCTATAACTTCGGGTGGGTGTGGGTGCCTCTCCTATAACATAACCCAGTCCTTTGTCTCACTTACCTTTTTACAATAGCAAGTTGCTGGAGGAAAGGAGCAGTATTTTGGCCATGAAAGCGAACTAAGAACTGTTGGAGTTTATCTTAAAGACAGAAAATAATTTATTGATTTCAAAAAGTTTAGCCCCTGCTGAAACAATCTGAAAGAACCAGTGGCACTGGGTCCATTAAATTCAAGAAATCATAAATTTCAATTATTGGCACAAACATTAAGTATCTTGATATGTAGAGCTACAGTCTGATAGTATTGCTAAATTTGGGTTCATCATGACAAGATATTGAGAAATCCATGAAATTTATGACATATTAGGGCAATGTGATATGTCACTTAATTGATGAAAAATCCATCCTCTTTGAATCATGTTATGAAAACAGCTAGCAAAGAAATAAAAAGAGTCCAAAGTTCAGGACAGATGAGTGGAAGCTTTGGGGACAAACACTGATTAGACTGTAGAAATCCTTTTAAAATGTCAACCTCTTCCCCTAGAGCGGTGGGGGTTGTCAGTTCTTTCAAACTCGAGGTTGTGGGAGCAGCTTCAGGGATGCGGGAGGCTTGGCCATCCAAAAGAGAAAATCTCAGTTTGCCTGGATTCAAGCAGTTTTCTTTGTACACCCACCTTAATTCTCTCAGTCCTTATAAGAGTCAATAAACAGAAAAGAAACAACAGTTATGAAAAGTATTCTTTTGAGTCAGATTTATCTAGTAATGGTAGAGCTAGTTTGCAATTCCAAATGCTTGTTCCCTTTTATATTCCATCCTTCCCGGCTAATGTTAGGGTTAGATATTCCGCATAGATTTATTTTACTTTCCATACTATCTCTCCCGTTGTTCTTTCTCTTCATTATGGATCATATGTTGCTGTTTCTTTACATGCCTATGCAGGCACGCCAAGTTTTGTGAATTTACCTTGTTAGGTGATAAATATTTTTGGATTCCTGTACATGTTATTGAACTTTGTGACAGTACACACACAACTATGTGGAAACAGTTTGCTCCTTTTGGGTATGGTGGGTTCAGAGCATCCTTTAGACGAGGGCTGTTTTTCCCCACTATGGAGGCACTCACTACCCTTCTGATTATGCTACTTAATGCCTATCTATGAAGGGTGAAGGTCTTTCACTCTGACCAGTGAGAATAAGAATGATTTATAGTCCTGTGTGAGTGCCGTAGATCGTCTCATCTGTTCCATTCTCATGATTCTTTTTCTGATTGCAGTTGGTTTCTTTATTTGTATAGATTGAGCTGAGGACTCACAGAGGACTCTCTGCAGATCTCTAGGGCTCTGTGTGCAGCTCTGCCTTCCCTGGTGCTCTAAGAACACTAGTCATCTTAGTTTCTCTAGGCAACCAGCTCCATCTCCTCAACTTAGGGAGCATATAGGTCCTGCCTGGTGCCCAGGATCCCCTTTCCTGAAAACTTCCCAGGCAATAAGGTATAATACATGCATGGCTCATCTTATTTTTTCCCTATCTTAGGGATCACTCTTCTGCACCACCTGATGTCCAATGACTAAAAGCCATATTTTGCCTATTTTTTTTGTGGTAGTTTTTTCAAAGTTGTTCTAAAGTTGTTTTGAGTTTCTAGTTTCTTTACTCCATCTTGTCCAGAGTGGAGGTCCCATTGTTTCATGTATCATTGCAGGTAAAATCCCTCTGAATAGACAGTCTGTCCTCAACAGGGGTCTTGCTTCATTGTTATGGTATCTGGGAGGGATTAAAGAGGTAACTCATTCTGGAATAAACTCAGTTCTTATTTATATAATTACATTGCCTCACTAGTTTCATCTCTTCATTGAGACATGGTCCCACATCGGATCCCTGAGTAGTTTTGTTCTCTGCTTCATTCATTCATCTTTATTTTTCCACTTACTGTAAGTTAATTATCTTTCATGTAATCGTATACACTAAACTCAATTATTGGAGAATTGCAGGCAATAGACAGACATAGTGATTTCCTTCTGGGAGTCTTCATTCTAGTTAGTGAGAATAGCAGAATGGTTGATTGTGATGGGTGCCTTGAAGAAAAAGCACAGGTGCCACTATGAGAGCAGGTAAGTGGGTGCCCAACTTCATCTGGAGAATCGGTCACCTCCCCATGGAGGTGACTGTAAATCGGCACTGGCTAGGAACTATAAGATAGGACTATTTTTTACTAAAAGGAGCTACACTCTTCCAAAATTTTTTCTTTCGTATTTAGCATAAAATCCAGTGTCTTAAAATAAAACACTTCTGACATATTATCCAAGACCTCAACTTCAGAGAAAGACAGTACAATGGAATGTTTATCAGAACTTTACTGAATCATTAGATGTAGATGAGAAATTATTAACCTTATAACGTCAATAGTTATTTTAGATTGTGGAACTCTGGATGATGTTTCTTAAACTTCTAATTTTTCTCCAAATTTTCTGATGTGAATCTGCATTGCTTCTAGATTAGAAACAACAACGACAAACCAACACAAGAGAGGAAGGGTAAAAGGAAAAAATAAAAAATAATTTAGATGCTATTCTTTTTTAAAAAAAATTAAATTATTTTAATTAGTTATACATGACAGTAGAATGCACTTTGATAAATCATATATAATGGAGTACAATTTCTCATTCTTCTGATAGTACATGATGTAGAATCTCACCAGTGTTATAGTTATATATGTGCACAGGGTAACATCTCTTTCACTCCACTATCATTCCTACCCCATATCCCCTCCCCTCCCTTCACTCCTTTCTACCTCCTCTCTAATCTGAGCTATCTCTATTCTTCCCTATCTCTTCCCTTATTGTGAATTAGCATCCGCATATGAGAGAAAGAGTTCACTTTGTACGTATATACTTATATTTGATGTGACTGTACCACTGTAATATGCTGATTTTAAGTCCTTTGGCTATAAACCAAGGAGTGGGATAGCTGGGTCAAATGGTGATTCTTTTCTAAATTTTCTGAGGAATCTCCATACCCCTTTCCATAGTGGTTGCACCAATTTGCAGTCCCACCAGCAATGTATGAGTGTGCTTTTTCCCCACATCCTCACCAACATTTATCATTGTCTGTATTCTTGATAATTGCCATTCTGACTGGAGTGAGATGAACTCTTAGAATAGTTTTGATTTGCATTTCTCTAATTACTACAGATGTTGAACCTTTTATCATGTATTTGTTGATTGCTTGCATATCTTCTGTGAAGTATCTGCTCAGTTCCTTAGCTTGTTTATTGATTGAGCTATTTGTATTTTTGGTGTTAAGTTTTTTGCATTCTTTCAAAATTCTGGAAATTAGTGCTGTTTTAGCCAGCTTTTTTGCTGCTGTGGCTAAATGATCTGACCAGCACAATCATAGCGAGGAAAGGATTATTTGAGGACTCAGGATTTCAGAGGTCTTAGTCCATAGAAGGCCAGCTCCATTCCTCGGAGGTTGAGGTGAGGCTGAACATCAAGGCAGAACAGTGTGGCATAGGGAAGCAGCTCACATCATCGGGAAGCAGACAGAGAGAGAGAGAGAGAGAGAGAGAGAGAGAGAGAGAGAGAGAGGCTCTGCTCTCCAGATACAAAATATTAACCCCAAAATCACGTCCCAACCAATCTCCTCCAACCACACACTACCACTTCAATTAATCCCATCAGGGATTAATTCACTGATTGGGTTAAGACTCTTACAACCCAATTGTTTCTTCTCTGAAATTTCCTGCATTGTCTCACATGTGAGCTTTTGGGGGATACCTCACATCCAAACCATAACAAGTGCTCTATCTAGGGTGCATGTGGTAAAGATTTTCTCCCATTCTATAGATTCTCTCTTCATGTTATTGATTGTTTCTTTTACTGAGAAGAAGCTTTTTAGTTTGAATCCATCCCATTTATTGATTCTTGATTTTTACTTCATGAGCTTTAGGAATCTGGTTAAGGAAGTCAGATCCTAAGCCAACATGGTGAAGATTTGGGTCTATTTTTTCTTCTATTAAACACAAGGTCTCTGGTCTAGTGCTTAAGCCTTTGATCTACTATGAGTTGAGTTTTGTGTAGGGTGAGAGATAGGGGTTTAATTTCATTTTGTTACATGTGGATTTCCAATTTTTCCAGCACCATTTTTAAAATAGGATATCTTTTCTTCAGTGAATGTTTTTGGCACCTTTGTCTAGCATGAGATAACTGTATTTATGTGGGTTTGTCTCTGTCTTCTATTCTGGACCATTGCTCTATGTGTTTGTTTTTGTGCCAATACCATGCTGTTTTTGTTACTATGGCTCTGTAGTGTAGTTTAAGTTCTGGTAGTGTGATGCCTCCTGCTTCACTCTTCTTCCTAAGATTGCTTTGGCTATTCTGGATCTCTTATTTTCCAAATGAATTTCAT
>JAJEJO010002817.1:542925-632550 GCA_020662805.1 Glaucomys volans | reverse complement strand
GAATCAATAAGTAAATAAAAAAAAGAAAAAGAAAAAAAAAAGAAAATGGTGAGGCAGAGTGTGAGCCACTGTAACAACCAAATGAATGGACACCAGCTTCAACTGGATATTGAGGGAAGGGAGGTCTCTCTAAGGAGTGGGTTTAAGGCAGAAATGAGGAAAGGCCACTTGGGGTGGTAATGGACGCCACTGTGCCCAGACACAACCCCACTGACCTGAGACCTGTGCATGTCAGAGAGGGCAGCAGCCCCTCACTTCCACCACAGACACCCAGTGACCCCTCAGATAGACTGCAATACCTCTACCTTAGGCCACCAAACCCACACACTCTGAAATACACACAGGGAGCCCAGCCTGACACTGACAGCATTGGACACACAGAGCTTTTCTTCAGGAGGGTAACAAGACTACCTTCCCAACAGGGAGTAACTGGGTTGCTAACTCACAGACAATCACAGACCATCTCCAAACCAGAAAGCTGGTGAGTGCCTGCACACACCAAAGATGGGAGGGGGCCTCCTAGAATTGTATCAGAGGTGAGCTGGCATGCTCACCTCTGATACGGCTCACCTCTGATACAATTCTCTGATCACTACCTCCATACTCAAGGAAACACACAGTTAAAGCTGAAGAATAGTGTGGACATCTTCTAAAGATTCCAAATTCCGATGACAACCAAACTAGAGAGACTCAATAAGAAATAAATTCACATTGACATGGATTATTATAAATAGCTCAACTGCCAGTTTTTAACTCATTTATGTTACTCTTCATCTTAGATTGGTAGATGTTCCCCTATTATTCAATACTGTACCCTCAAACCATTTGATTGTATTTCTTACAATGCTTTAAAGCATTAACTGGAATCATTATGTCTTTGTTTTCCCAGCTCAGGTTTATACTTTCTCCTCTTGGTCCCCTTTTTCTCTCTTGCATTACTTATTATTGCCTCAAAACACACCCATTAATAATTTTCTTCTTTTCACCTTGGTTTCTATTATTATTTTCTATCTTGTCTTTTCTCTCGCTTTTTTTTTCTTTGTCCATTTTTTCTCTCCTCCTCTTTTCAGCTCCTAAATAATGTAATGGTAATTTTACTACCTTTAATTACTAATTTCTCAACCTCAATCTATTCCAGAACATTAATTTTATATTGAGTTTAAAGGAACTGTGGAGAACATTTCAACAAGTTTTTTTCCTCTAAGATTCATTAGTATATAGATTTTCTCTGAATTGATTATAATTAACAGGGTTTAATATCTTCTCTCAAAGTGGTACTGATACTGGGAAAAGCAGAGGATATATGTTGAGTGAGAATGTCAATACCTGCATATTCACCCAGCCTGGAGTACTTAAGAGAAGAAAATTCACTAAATAATCCTTTGTATGAAGGTAAAAGTGATAATCATTGCAGAAGATATGTAGCCAAACAAAAAGAGTGAAAAATCAAGGGAACAAACAACCCCAAACAACCCACACACTTCAACATCTGATCCCATTGACAACACAATGGAGGAAATGTCAGAGAGAGAATTTAGACATCTCATAGTTAAAATATTCAACAGGCTAAAAGGAGATGAGGAGAATGAACTTAGAAAATAGAAGAAATGAAAGATCATTTCAATAAAGAATGTGATTCCAAAAAAGAACCAAACAGAAATCCTGGAAAGACTCAATAAGTCACATTAAAAAAATCAGTTGAATGCATCACAATAAACTAGACCACTTTGAAGACACATCCTGAGGCTTGAAGATGAAGTAAGTAATGTTGAAAATAAAATAAATGATAAAGAAATGATGTTAAGAGACTATGACTAGAATATTCAAGAAATCTCAGATAATATTAAGAGACCAAATCTAAGAATCATTGGCATAGACAAAGGCAACAAAATAAAGTAAAGGAATGCACATAGTTTTCAATGAAATAATAGCAGAAAATTCTCCACACCTTAGGAACAAGATGGATATCCAAATACAAGAGGTATTTAGAACCCTGAATAGGCAAGATAACGAAGATTCTCTCCAAGACATATTATAATTAAAATGCCTAATAAACAGAATGAGGATATAACTTTAAGAACTACAAGAGAAAAATGGCAGGTCATGTTCAGAAGTAAGTCAGTTAGGATTTCAACTGTTTTTTCAGCCTGGACTCTAAAAGCAAGGAGGGCTTGGAATAATATGTGCTGAGTCCTGAAAGAAAACAGGTGTCAACCAAGATTGCTATGTCAAGAAAAACTATTCTTCAGAATTGAATATGAAATAAAATTATTCCATGATAAACAGAAACTAAAAGAATTCATAACTACCAAGTCTGCATTTCAAAACATACGCAAATATTTCATGCAGAAGAAATAAAAAAATAATGAGAGCAGCATAGGGATGAATCTCACTAGAACAATAGTCAATTAAAGGAGAAATGAGTCTGAATTAAGCATTAGCAATAAATCAAAATGGAAACAAAAATTATCTCTCTTTAACACTGAATGTAAGTGGTCTACTCTCCAAAGATACAGATTGTCAGAATGGATAAAAAACAAGAACCAACCACATGTTGTTTAAAAGAAATTCACCTTATAGGCATATACCTCCAAAGACTGAAGGGAAAAGGATGAAAACAGATATACCATGCAAATGGAGACTGAAAACAAGTAGGAGTAGCTGCTGTCGTATCTGACAATGTAGACTTCAAGTCAAAATTAATCAGAAGAGAAAAAGAATTTCATTTATGCTGGTTAAGGGAATCAACCAACAATAAGATATAATGATTGCAATTATTTATGCCCCAAATCTCAGTGCACCTATGTACATACACAAATCTGCTCCACATAAAGAATCAGGCCATCACGATAATACTGGGTAATTTCAACACACCTTTCTCACTACTAGATAGGTCATCCAAACATAAAAAAGTAAAGATCCTTCAGAACTAAGAAGTACTATTAATCAAAAGGATATAACTGACATCCATAGAATATTTAATCCATTGACAGCTGCAACATGTGGAACTTAATCTAAAATAGATCATACTTTAAAGCACAAAGCAAGTCTTAGCAAAGTCATAAAAACAAATAATTCCTTTCATCCAATCTGATCACGATGGAATGAAATTAGCAATAAACAACAGCAAGATGTAAACAGAAACCATTTTAATACCTGTCGATTAAATAATATACTTTTGAATAGGAATAGATCATAGAAGAAATCAGGGGAGAAATAAAAAAATTCTTACAAACAAATGAGAATAGAAATACAGTGTATCAAAATCTCTAGGAATTTATGAAGAAAGTTCTAAAAGGAAAGTTTATAGAACTCAGTTCCTACATTTAAAAAAAAATAGAAAAAAATAGAAAGATCACAAATAAATAATTTAATGTTACACCTCAAATTCCTAAAAATAAAAAAAGAACAAATTAATTTCAAAATCAGTAGAAGATAGGAAATAAGATCAGAGACAAGATTAATAAAATTGAGGATAAAATAACAACACAAAGGATCAATGCAACAAAGAGTTGGTTCTTTGAAAAGACAAACAAGACTAATAAACTCTTAGCCAAACTAACCAAAAGAGAGAAAGAAGACCCAAATCACAAAATTAAAGATGAAAAAGAAAAAAATCACCACAGACACTTCTGAAATCCAGGAGATCATTAGAAATTTTGTGAAAAGTCACACTCCAATAAACTGGAAAATCTAGAAGATATAGACAGATTTCTGGACACATACCACCTACTCAAATTGAACCATAAGGTCATAGAAACTTAAACAGACCAACATCAAGGAATGAAATTGTAGCAAGCTATAAAAAACCTTCAATTATGGAAATACAGATTAAAAAAAATTCTTTTAACCAAAAAGTCCAGAACCAGATAGATTCTCAGTCGAGTTCTACCTGACTTTTAAAGAACTATTGTCAATCCTCCTCAAATTATTCCATGAAGTAGAAATGGAGGGAACACTGCCAAATTCATTATATGAAGCCAGTATCACTTTGATAAAACCAGATAAAAACACATCAAGGAAAAAAAAAGACCAATATCCCTGATGAACAGAGATGTGAAATCCTTAGTAAAATATTGGCAAACCACATTCAAAAACTCTTGAAGTAGATTGTACACTATGATCAAGTGGATTTCATCCCTGGGATACAAGTTTGATTCAACAACACAAATCAATAAATGCAATTTAACACATAAATAGAATAGGACAGGAATCACACGATCAGCTCAATAGATGCAGGAAAAAAAACATTAAAAAAATATCCATCACTGTCTCATGTTAAAAATTCAAGAGAAACTAGGGATAGAAGGAATTTACTTCAACATTATACAGGCTATCTGCACAAACCCAAGGCAAACATTATACTGAGCAGAGAAAAACTGAAAGCATTTACTCTGAAATAAGGAACAAGATCATGATGTCCATCCTTGCCACTCTTATTCAACATAGATCTTTCTTTTCTTTTCTTTTCTTTTTTTTTTTTCAGTGCTGGGAATTGAACCCAGGGCTTTGTGCTTGCAAGGCAAGCACTCTACCAACTGAGCTATATCCCCAGCCCTCAACATAGATCTTGAAGCTCTAGTCAGAACAATAAGGTAAGAAATAAAAATTAAAGGTATAAGGATAGGGAAAGAAGAAGTCAGATTATTGTTGTTTGCTGACGACATGATCCTGTATCAAGAACACCCAAAATACTCCACCAGAAGACTTCTAGAGCTCATACACGAATTCAGTAAAATAGCAGGATACAAGATAAACGTTCACAAATCCATCATTTTCCTATACTCCAATAATGAATCTGCTAAGAAAGAAATCAGGAAAACTTTTCCATTTATAATCATCTGAAAACAAACAAAAACAACCTTGGGAAAGAATCTAACCAAGGAGGTAAAAGATTTCTACAATGAAAACTATAGAACACTGAAGAAATAAATTAAAGAAGACCTTAGAAGATGGAAAGACCTCCAATGTTCCTGAAGAGGCATAATTAATATTTGTAAAACAGCCATACCAAAAGTATTGTACAGATTCAATGCAATCCCCATCAAAAAGACCAGTGACATTCTTCACAGAACTAGGAAAGCTGTCCTAAAATTCATTTGGAAGACTAGAAAACCCAGAATACCCAAAGCAATCCTGAATGAGAAGAGTAATTCTGGCATCACAATACTAGATCTCAAATTATAGTGCAGAGCTATAGTAACAAAAACAGCATGGTACTGGCATCAAAACAGACGAGAAGCCCAAAGGAATAGTGTGGAGACAAATCCACATAGATGCAGTCATTTGATCCCAATAAACAAGGCAGAAAAAAATGTAGAAGAAAAGATTGCCTTTTAACAAATGGTACTGGGAAAACTGAATATAAATAGGTGGAAGAATGAAGCTAGGTCCCTATCTTTTACCCTGTGTAAGAGTCAATTCAAAATAGATGAAAGATCTAAAAATTATACCAGCAACTCCGCAACTACTTAGAAGAAAACACAGGGTCAACCCTACAACGTACTGGTGTAGGCACCCAGCTTCCTTAACAAGAACCCTAAAGTTCTCAATATAAAACTGAGAATCAACAACTGAGATGCCATGAGATTAAAAAGCTTCTGCACAGCAAAGGAGACGATTAAGAGCACAAAGAGGAAGCGAGTGGGAGATGATCTTTACCAGCTACTCCTCTGAAAGAGGGATAATATCTAGAATATATAAAGAACTCAAAAAAACTTACCTAAAAAATTCAATAAATGGGCAAAAGAACCAAGCAGAATACAAATGGCCAAAAAATATATGAAAAAATGTCCCACATCCCTAGAAATCAGGGAAACACAATCAAAACCACATTGCAATTCCATCTCACGCCAGTCAGAATGGTAATCACCAAGAATACAAATAAAAATACATGCTGGTGAGGATGAGGAGAAAAGGTACACTCACTCACTGTTGGTTGGACTCCAAATTGCTACAACCACTCTGTAAAGCAGTATTTGAGATTCCTTAGAAGACTAGGAATGGAACCACCATATGACCAAGGTAACTCACTAAAATCCAAATGCTGTTGTGACACAGCCACATCCATGTTTATAGCAGCACAAGTCACAATAACCAAGTTATGAAACCAGCCCAGATGTCCATAAGTAGATGAATGGATAAAGAAAATGTGGTATATACACACAATGGAGTATCATTCATCCATAAAAAAGAGTGAAATTATGGCATCTACTGGTAAATGCAAGGAAACGGAGAACACTGTGCTAAGTGAAATAAACGAGTCTCAGAAAGTCAAAGGCCAGATGGTCTCTCATATGCAGAACTAGAACAAAATACAGGTAAAAGGGGGTGGGAATCCCATGATACTAGAAGGGAGGTCAGTGCAGCAGAGGAGGGAGTTTGAGGGGGATGGAGGGAGGACAGGAAGAGAGGAACATGGAATGAAATTTACCAGGGTACCCTCTGTGCACATACCGACACACCACAGTGAATTTCACCCTTATGCATATCTATAAAGCACTAATTAAAAAAAAACTTTAAATAAATACAAGGAAGGCCCATAGAATAGAGGAAGGAGAACAGGGGAGGGAATAAGGGAGGGAAAGGGGGAGCCCTGGGGACTGAGTGGAGCACACTGCACTCCTCCCATGCAGGATCAGGTCAGAATGAACCCCAACATTATGCATAACCATGAAGCACTAACAAAATCATAGCCACCCTCAGAAGGATGGGTGGTGGAGGGAGATCCACCAGATCAGGAGCCGGTGTTCCTGGGAGGGTTTTCAGGGCTCTTCTGGACAAACAGCAGGGAGATGCCCAGGCAGGAAGGAGGTGAGAAGCTGGCCTGGGAGGTGAGGGCACAGCAGCTCTGGAGAGAGGGGTAGGAAGGTAGGAACGGAAGTCTCAAGATGTGGCCAAAGAGAATCCATTTGGTTGCAAACCTGAGAGGAGGCCAGAGGTCCCAGGGGAGGTCAGCACAGGCAGCCACAGGCCTAGGGGCTCTAAAGGGAGTTTCAGTACAGGAATGGACAGCGTGAGCTTCATAGTGGCCTCCAGCTGCTCCCCAGGACACACAGAGTCCTGCTCCTCACTGGGGGCAAAATGAGAGGCACTACCCACCTTTCAACTGGGACATGCTGAGTCAATCAAGAGGTGAGACATGGACATTTGCAAAGAAAAATGCTTTATCTAAGGGCGCCGGCCACCATTTATAATAATATTGGCAATCATGCTTTATGCTTAAACCTCCTCTAAGACTCCAGTCCCCAAATGTCACTTGACTACTCCAGAACCTTCAGTGGCTCCCAACTGCCTTCAGAATAGAATTCTAACTCCTCTGTGTGACACCAAAGGCCCTGCTTAATCTGCAAGCTCCTTGCCCCAAACCCAAATCCTGACAGCATCTCATCATGATAGGAACTTCGGTTATTTGTAAAAATAGAGAACTACAACTGGTCACTCGGAGCCAGTTTGAGCAGAGCCTGCTGTGATCTCTTCTATGTGAGGAAGAGAGTGGGGTCTCAGTGGGCTGCCTCGGTCTGTGCAGGAGCTAAGACTTGTCAAGGCCCCAACGTCCTTCCCCTGTGAGCCGAGAGAGAGAGCAGGGAAGACTGAGGTGGCTGCTCCCACCTTAGGGCTCCCAGTCCAGTAGTGAAGTTACTGCTGTCATAGCCACAGGGGCTCCTCGCGAGGCATTGCCTCCGAGCTTGGTGAGCATGACAGGCCAGCGCTGGGCGGCTGAGACTCTTGGGATTTAAAGACACAGTAGAGTCCACCAAAAAATGCACACATGTTGTGTGCGAGCCCAGTTACTGAACCGAAGCCTGTGTGTGTTTCCACGGCTTTTTGTCATTTATAAGGAAAGATCGCTAAAGCCTCTGCAGCTCATTTTCCCACCTGCCAGCTCTGCTGGCCAGCTCGCTCCTCCGAGGCCTGCTGGGAGCGAAAACCAGCCCAGTTTCTGTCACAACCAGTACAAGCGCATCCGAGGTTCCGTGTGTGACTTCAGAACGCCTCTCCTCGTCCCACTGACACTCCGCCTAGCCCTGTCTGGGTGACCAGCAGGTGTGCTCTGAAAGGAGACCACGTGTTTGGTCCTGGAAACTCGCGGGTGACCAGTTCATGTGTGCCCACTGCCCGCGTTTCCCATGGCAGCTGCATCCCCAGAAACTTCCTGCCTGCACCAGATGAGGCTCAACCCTTGCCAGTGAGACAGCAGGTGGAAAACCCAGTTCTAGGTCTCCAAGACCATCCTGGAGATGGACCTCAAAAAGCTCCCTCCTGGGACTGGACATTGGCCCAGAGGCACAGCCCTGCCCGGCATACATGATCTCAGCACCGCGGGGGTGGGGGACAGCTCCTATTTTCCTTAAGTCTATGAGGCAAGGAGGGTTCCAGAACTAAGTTCTTGACTTCCAAAGCAGCCCAGACCTGAAAATGGCAGAAGAGCAGAAGTCTACGGGCAGTACTCCATGCACATGAGGACACAGGCAAGCAGGCTCCTGTCCCTGCAGCTCCCAGACCTGGTGCATTCTCACTTGGAAATTTGCCTGTGTGCAAACACATTCCTATCAATCAAGCAGGTAGGGCCCCAGAGTACACGCCCCAGTGGTCTTGTTTGAACTGTTAAAGGAAGGGCTGTTTCCAAGGAGCCAGGACAGAACCCTCACCCTGGTGGGCCCTCACCTCCTCCTGTGTTGGAGCTGACGGTTCCAAGGGTTCTATTTGTGCAAGTGCAAACGAATTCTGAAATACAATCATCTGTTGTTATGCATCTTTCCAAAGCTTCTTACCTCCAGCACCTAGCCCAGGCTTGGCACATACTAGATTCTCAACAAAGATTTGCTGAATGTACTCAACAGAAAGGTAGGATCATCTCCAATTAGTAGTTATTCCCCTCAAAAGTTATTAAAAGTCTTGGGTAAAATTCCGTTGCCTGGCACCCTGGTGCCAGGTGGGATGGCCCCCCAGCAAGAACCCTGGGCCTTGGTGGGATGGCCCCTCAGCAGCAGAGCTGGTCCTACCCCACTTGACTTGGATCAAATGCCCTGTCAGTCCCTGACTTATTCAGAGCTCCATTTGCCCTGCAGGATGTGGGCACCCTGATGAGGTATTCAATAAACATCTATGGCCTGGAAAAAACAGAGCAATGGTAAACATCTAAAGCAGCATTTCCGAGATGGTATGATGAGTTCCCCAACGACAGACAAATATGACTAAAGGGATATATGGCACACTTCTTTTTAGTCATTCATGTTATTTTATGTGTTCAAGAAAAATCAGTAAGTATATTTAACATATATAAACTAAATTATGTTTATAGAATCTGCTTCTATAATTAGGTTAGGACCATGCCATTGGGTGACTGAAGTCTGGGAAACAGTTATAAAATATGTCACTTACACGTGAAGACAGATTCTTGCCAGCCCATCAGTGGTGAGAAATACTACATGAACAGTGCTTCCAAATTTGGGTCAATCCGACCACATAAATTCTGAGATATCTGTTTGGGAAGCACAAGGAGCTGAGTCATGCCAGTGGCTGCTGTGGGGCTCAGGAGTGCCAACGGAGACACAATCCACCCTGGTCCTGTTAGCTCTGTGCTCTCATCAACTCCGTTTTGGGTTCATGACCAAGTCTTTAAATTATATGCTCAGAAAATTAGTAGGTTCAAGCAAAAAGAAGACCCCGAGTGACTTTGTTGAGTAAAGATTGCATGTGAAAGTGGTTGTACCAGCTGAATAAAATCTTCCTGTGTGCCACTTTCGGAAAAGGTCAAATTAATTTCAAGTCATTAGCAGAAAGGCCGCCTTGCGGCACAGATCAGCTCAGGGAATAGGAAATGTGAGTCAGGTCAGGCAGCCGAGTCGGGAGTTGATCCTTAAGAGGACAGAACTTCATGATTAAGTTTCTTCCTCAGAAATTGATTAGTGGAAATAGCTCTTCTTATTTTGACCTCCGTAAGTATAGACTCAAAAAGCCAAATTTTTGGTATATTTTCTTTTAAGTTGTTTATATGATTAATTATGTGAAAAGATATGGCGTGCTTCAGCCATGACCCAGTATCTGAGATTTGTTTCTTAAAAATCTACTGAGAGTGTACACAAATGCACTCTCTCTCTCTCTCCTCTCCTCTCTCTCTCTTCTCTTCTCTTCTCTTCTCTTCCCTCTCCTCTCCTCTCCTCTCCTCTCCTCTCCTCTCCTCTCCTCTCCTCTCCTCTTCTCTTCTCTTCTCTTCTCTTCTCTCTCTCTCTCTCTCTCTCTCTCTCCTGTGTTCTGACAGCTGTCAGCAGTAAACATGTCTAAGGCTACATCTTGGTTTCTAATAACATTCTCCAGTGAATCGGAACCCCTTGGAGAAATGGCTGATTGTAGGACAGGTACCAGAAATATATTAGATGAACCTGGTGTATTTCAGAGTGACAGAAAGGAGGAAAATGCTCACACACACACACACACACACACACGCGGTCACACCAGTCACACACCAACTAAGGGGTATATGTCAAAGGCACGTGGGAGTCTATTGAAAAAACTCCCACCACCAAAGCAGGAGAAATTCCATCAAAATAAATTTTAAAAAGAGTATTGGATTGCAACCTAAAGCATAAAATACACATCCATAGCATCTTGCAATATGAATAAATGATTAAATAAATAAATAGGAAGAGTTGACAAAAACCCCGTGCCCAAGGATTCAGAGTCATTCACGCAGCTACTTGCTCCTCAAAGAGGGCACATCACTCCCTCCTCAAGAGTGGGCCGCACGGTGACTCGCTTTAAATGAACACCTCCTGGGAACTGCCAATCACCAAAACAAGGAAAGCCCGAGACACTGTCACAAGCAGGAGAAGCCCAAAGGGACATGAGAGGAAGTGGAATGCAGAGTGCTGGAAGGGCTCCAAGGACAGGAGAGAGACTGGGGAGAGCTAGGGACGCTGAGCCGCCTGGGTTTAGCAACAGCACACCTCACTGTGAGTCTGTGCGTTGTACCAAACGCAGTCACAGTGTCAGCGGTTGATAGCGGGGATCTGGGTTCGAGGTCTCAGGAACTCTGCTCTACTGTTGCAAATTTTTTCATAGATTTAAAAGTGCTCCTTTATAAAAACTGCTCTTACATAAAAGCTTATATTTATCAGTGTATCAAGAGCAATCTTTGGGAGGGGAGGGTGGGGGTAAAATCAGGTTTTACTACTGTCCCCAAATCTCCAGGGGGAGGATTTCCTAAAGACATGTGGTCCTTTACCCATTTATAGGGAGTGCGCATGGTGCATCTCAGGGGGCCAGATAATGTCCCCAAAGGGGTAAGACTTCGCTCTCAGGGAGCAGGTGAAGCTTCTCAAGCATCAGTCATGGAGGCCCTCCCATGATTCAGGGCAGTCATTCCTTAGAGTTCCGTTTCTCTTGCTAGGCAGACATTAAATCTTAATGTTAAATAATGTGATTTCTCTTTTGGCAGGCAATGGCGACAAACAGTTGTGAACCACTGGTTCCACCACCAGGTCACGTGCCTGATGTGGGTGGTGCAAGGGCAGCACAGAGGGGCATCAGGAACATAGCCAGTCCACTTGGGAGGAGACCTCCCAGGCCCCTGCCCTGGCGAAGGTCACAGCTGCCTAACGGCCCTGCACACAGCTGCCGCCCTTAACACGACTCCACACACGAGGCTGCTCCTGTGAGAGGTTTGAAAACACGTCTCTTATCTCTGAAGGAAAGAATAGGAAGACTTTAAAAAAAAATCTTGAAATTTCGGTTGAGCAAGAACATCATCATTGCAACTCCACTGAGCATCTCCAAGAGAACTCGTGATTTTGGAGGCGCTCCTGGGTGAGCAGGGGGATGGCTTCCCTGGCCTTCCTGTGATGTGACGTCCTGAAACACGCAGTGACACACCGTAATCTCTTCAGGGAAGATGAGCTCTTCAGTTAAAAGCCAAATTTTGAATCATAATCTTTTCTAGAAGTTCTATTTTCTTTTCAATGACCTCAATTCCTGAAATCCCTCTCCCCTATTAAAAGATGCCAGGCTGAAAAGGAAAATATAAATTCTAAAATTAAATATAATCTATATATCCTGTGTGTGTGTGTGTGTGTGTGTGTGTGTGTGTAAAATCTGTTATAAACACCATGCAAATGTAAATGTGAATGGCCTGGGAAACGGGGTGGGGGTGGGGGGAACACAGCAATGTTCTGCATATTCTCTATAATTTTTCAGGGAATCTAAACCTGGTCTAAAATAAGTTGTTCATGTTTTAAGACCACGTATTGCTCAGTGCTCAGTGAAGTGCACTAAAGTCTGTGAGCTTCTCCAGAGCAGGACTGGTCTCCCCATCCCTGGGTCATGGGAACGTGACTCAGGGTCTGGGACACAGTGGGTATCCATGTGTCCTTGGGCCAGTGAAATACAGAAAACAGACTGCACCCTGGGTCTTTTCTTCTGACGTCAAGAAACCATTCCCTACGTGTCAGTCAAACATGTCAAGTGTTTTACTTAAAAAACAAAACAAAACAAAAACCCTGAAATCTCTAAACAATGCTAAACAATGCAGGCTACTGTCTCACCTAATATTGTCCACATACATTCAGGCATTTTAAAATATGCTTTTGTAAAAATAAAGCTCTGTCATGATGTCCATGATGTTAGAGGTTTATGGAAGGCTAGAAAAGATGGAGCTGATTCAATAAAGAACATTTTTTTAAAAATGGATACAGCCCCTGTCCCCCACAGGAAGGCATGGAGAGCCCCCTGCAGTGGACCCCATGTGACAAGCAGGACATCTTGACCTGTGTCTCCCTCTTTGTGGGTTGGCCAGAAAGGAAAGGGAACAGAGAAGAACCTGGCAGGGAGCTGGGCTGCAGCAGCCAGATCCTGAAGAAAGCCAGATCTCCTAGCGGTGGGGGGACACTGCCAGGGAGCCAGGGGACAGCTCACCAGTCTGCCCTCAGACCTTTGACCTCACCCTTTGAAGTCAAGAGTGCTGGGCCTGGTACCACGCACAGGGAAAGAGCTAAGGATCCTGGGAGGCAGCAGAGCACTGTGGGAAGGACAGGAGACCCTGGGTCCACGAGCAGGGAGCTGACACAGCCGTCCCCTCCACACACTCCAGGGTCCCCACTTGCAGATGTGGCAAGTGTCCACCTCCAGGTGTCAGGTGCATCCAGGGAGAGGACATCGGGGTTCCACCTGCAGCCCGCAGGAAGGCGCCTGCTGCCTGGGTTGGGACAGCCTGTGAACCGAGACTGACTTCGTGGTTTCAATGTCTATTTTTTTTTAATATTAGGAATATTTCATGATTCATGAAAATTATACTAAAATCAAGTTCTAGTGTCAGCGGATAAGTTTTAGTATTGCAGTCACGCCCATTCTTTTCCGTATCACCTGAGGCTGCTTCTGCTACAATGGCGTCATTGGGTGGGGTGACAGAGACCACATGGCCCCCAAGTCAAACCGCCTCACTGCCCACTCTGCACAGTGTGCTGACCAGGCCAGCCAGCCAAGACCAAGGGAAGGCCCAGTGGCGGTCAGCTCCTCCACTCTTCAGTCCTCCCCATGGGGCAGTGGGCACCTGGCAAAGCTGGAGACCGGCTGTCACCACGGGGGGACAGTGCCACTGGCATCAGCTGGATGCTGCTAAATCGTCTGCCAGGCGCAGGACAGCCTCTCCCTGTGCCCAGCAAGAGTTATCCAGCCCAATAGCATCGCTGCCAGGTCGGGAGGCCTGTCCCCGGTACTGTACCTAGGAACCCAGAATGAGTCAAAGGAAAAGGAGAGGGTGGCTGACCCTGGCTGAGGGCCACACGTGTTGTGCCAGCCAGAGAGGCACCATCACCACCTCCTGCACAGGAGAGCAGTGGGCAGAGCAGGGGCTAGTGACTGGCCTGACGTCACACAGCCAGCGGAGCTGAGCCACTCCGCAGGTCCAACCTCCACCACCCTCCTCCTGTCTCTCTGCTTGGCGTCCATTCCTGAAAACAGCCGAATCCCAGACTACGATACAAGGTGCTGCCTTTTTAAAATTTCTCCCTCCATCCTCTCTCCGGAAGGGAGGAACCGTCGTGGCCAGGTGACTCTGAGAAGCCGAAGCAGGGGTGAGGCCTCCCGCAGCCTCTCCATCCCAGACACAGCTCCTCGTGGTCAGGCGAGGGGTGGGCTGGCTCCCAAGGGAAGGGAGAGGCCAGATGGGGGCAGACCATACTCGGAGTCTGCACAGCCTGGAGGTGATGCTCTGGGTCCTGGGCATGCGTGGGTCACCTGCGGAGCCCCGTGGTAGGGACCCCACAGCACTCATCCTCTTAGGAGGGACGGCGTGGGCAGGCTGGTGAGCTAAGGTGGGCCTGGGGTTCCAGCCGTCAGGAGGCCTCACCCTGGGCTACCTGCCCCGGTGTCGGCACCGTGGTCTAGCCTGCAGCGACTCCACAGCACCCGGAACAGCCCCTTGGACGAGGAAGACCATTCTCCCCAGGGAGGCTGAATAAACCCACCCAGAGGGAGTAACCGAACGGCCCCTGGAGTGGGGAGGCCTGTGCGGGAGCTGTCGGGAGGGCGCAGCAGCACCACGGTGAAGAGTGGCATTCGACCACCTGCGGGAGGCCAGGGGGCGACTGTGAAGGACCCAGGCTGCTAGAAGGAAGGGGACGACGTGCACAGATTTGAGGTAAGTTGCCAAGTGAAGAGCAGTGTGCAAATTCTCTGCAGAAATGGGGAGGCCCTCGCAGCCCCTGCGGGGCTTTGAAGGGGATGGAAAGGTCGACTCCTCCTGTGGCTGGCTGTAGTGGCCATGACATCGGCACAGCAGGGAGTGACTTGGACCCTGGCCCAGGGCGGGACTCAGTGTGATCATCCAATGTCCTGCAGTCACCCAGGGGGCCACGCTCTGCACGAAGGGAGCAGGGAGGACTGGGGTCCTCCCTGGCTCAGAGGTGGAGGCTTGCCCACAGGCATGAATGAGGCCCTGGGCTCCATGCCCAGCACCACAAGAAAAGGGGGTGTGTGGCGGGGTGAGGGCTTAGAGCTGCAGCCACTGCCCCGAGGGACGACGCCTCCTGGGGGAGAAGCAGAAAGAGAAACTGACAAGGACCCACTGAGCTGTGTGATCCTGCCACAGTGCCGGGTCCCAGGTCAGCCTGAGGGTCTTAGGCCAGGGGCAAAGGAGGAGGCAGCCCTGGGGCAGTCAAAACTGACCCTCAGAGCGCCCTGCAGTTCGCACGCTTTCATCCACGTCCGACATGGCCACTGCTTTCCTCCTGAGCAGTGGGAGCGTCTCCTGGGTCAAGCAGAGGTGAGCCTATTTTTGAGTCTGTGCTATGTCACAATGTCCAACAGAAAGAGGAGTGAGAGACTTGTCCCATGGAGACAGAAGGAACACAGACACGGCAGAGGCTGCGCTCCCCTGGCACACACTGCTCACGAGCTCCAGGGGACACTAGAGGTTGCACTCCGTATACCGTGGACATGGTGTGATAGTTAGCTTTTCGCTGCTGTGACGAAAGGACCCAACAAAAATAACCATAGAGGGGAGAAGCTTATTTGAGGGCTCCCGTTTCAGAGGTCTTAGTCCACAGAAGGCCGGCTCCATTCCTCCAGGCTGGAGGTGAGGCAGCACATGATGGAGGAAGAGGGAGGTGAAGGGGAGCAGCTCACGTGTTGATCAGAAAGCAGAGAGAGGGACTCTATGGCCAGATACAAAGACACCCAGAGCCACGCCCAATTCCCCCCTGCTCCAGCCACACCCACCACTTTAGTCACCACTCAGTTAATCCCAATCGGGGATTAAATCACTGATTGGGTTGAGACTCTCACCCAATAATAACCTAGTCATTTCTCCTCTGAACTTGCATTGCTCACACGTGATCTTCTGGGGACACCTCACATCCAAACCGCAGCACATGGCATGTCTATGGCATCTATTTCTGTGTACAGGCTGAATGCGCAAGAGTTTAACGTGCACAGGGAAGGCTGTGCATCACAGAGACCTGTCTGGCTTGCTAAAGAAGGCACAGGGAGGATGAACTTGGCCAAGAGGTTAGGAGGCCAGGACAGAGTTCCCAAGACCAGGCGCTATGTAAGCTGGGACTTCAAGAATGAGTAAGTAAGGCTCGGGGGCAGGAGAACACAGGAATGTGGCTTATCTGGGCAACATGCTGCTACTCACACGTGGCATGGCAGAGAGGCGGGAGGCGCCTCAGACCCAGGACAGCCAGGCCTGCAAAGCAGTGTGGCATCATGCTAAAGAATGGCTTTGAGGGAGCACGGTGGCTTCTGAGGGTTTGGAAAGCAGGAAGGGGTCCTGCTACACAGTGTTCTCGACAGACCACCCCGTCTCCACTCCTGGACTTGGGTGGGCAGCACCGGGCATGGAGTGCGGGGAGCACGTTCGCAGTGCCAGCCAGAATCAGGGGCTGCCTCCAACTGTGCGACTCGTGGACAGAAACAAGGTGACAACCTTATCTTCCGGGGGGCTATTCTTTGACGTAGAGAATACAAGGTGATGAGAGGGGGTGGTGTCCACTTAGGGGCACAGGGAATGTGGGGTAATTGGGAACCTTTCTGTGAAGGCAGCTGAAGTTCATCAGAAGTCAGACTGAATCTCAGGCGTCAAAGCAGAGTGCGGGTGTGGATTCAGGTCCACACATGGTAGGCGACAAATGTTCAGATTAAGAGAGCTGAGGGCGTGGCTCAGCGGTGGAGCACCTGCCGAGCAGGCACGAGGCCCGGGGTTCCATCCCCCGCACCGTAATCGATCAGTCAGTCACCGTTACAGCACAGATGGCGCCTGACGTGGCCCTGCCCACCTGGAGGACTCAGTGAGTGGCAGCTCTCACCGTGGCATCACTCATTGCACCCAGCACAGGTGGACTGTGAGGTCACGGGAGTGAGTGACAGGGCCAGCCGAGCCTTGGTGGGTCTACAGAGAAATCAGAGGACAGCAACGAGGAGGAAGAAGCAGGAAGAGCCCGGAGAGGCTAGAATTCAAAACACACGCAAGGAAAGGAGAGAGAACAGGGTCTCGGGCCAGAGGAAGGGCGGATTTCGGAGAGGGAGAGCGAACCAGCTGCCAGGTGGGACGGAGCAGGGAGGGGCGCTGGCCTGGGGGTCCACTGTGGCTTTGGAAAGGCAGTTGTGGTGAAGTCTTGCGGATGGAAGCTGCTACCAGGGGCTGGGCGGGCAGGAGGTGAGCTTGCTGACACGGCCACCCCTCTGGGGAGTGGACTGTAAGGGGACATGCAGGCCAGGCTACTTCATGGAAAAGCAGAGCTTAGTTTTTAGTTTCGTCAGTTTTGGGAAAAAGCAAGAGGACGCAGACTCCTGGGGCCCTTGCCGTCAGCTGCTCTTTGCTACTAGACCCCCGCCCTGCGCAGGGGAAGCTCTGGCTTCCTGCTCCAATCCATTCGCCTGATTCTCCACCCCTCGTGCTAGCTCCTGATTTCACTCTCTCGTGGGAAAGCTGGGAACTGCGAGTCTCCTGGAGCGTTCGAAGGCCAGACTCCACCGAGGTCATCCCACTGTCACTCATGCTTTGACCTGTCTTCCTGGTTCTGGGCGGGGTGTGTTCCAAGATTGGAGACTGGGCCTTAACTTTCACAATCACCTCACATTTGGGTGGTAAGGTTCCATTCCCAGCGAAACGTGGAAGCCGTTGTTTCATCTTGCTCTCACAATGACCCTTGGAGGAGGGAAGGCAGATAAGCTTATCACCAGGCTACAGACCACAGCCAGCTCAGACCAGAGGCTGGGGCCTTCCTGTGGGCATAGACCAGGCCCCTTGCGTCCCTCTACTCTTTCTACTATGTTCTCAGTGGCAGTGAGGGCTTGAGACCTGGTTTGGAAGGGACACACTAATGTCCCATCCAGAACTGTTTCAACCACAGATCTGAGAGCGGGTGGTGGCAGGTGCAGGGCTGAGGCAGGGGCACGCAAGGGCACCTCCGTCTAAATTCCTAGGTCAAGGGGGCCGGCCCTTCAAGTGCCAGATGCAGTCTCATCTCCCCAAGTGCTTCTGGACCTCGTGTGCTCATGAGATTGGGGCATTTTTTTTTTCAGGGAAGAGACCTGGGCCTTCCCAAAAACTGATTAGATGACCTCTCAAAGCCTAGAGACTGACCACTGAAATGTACCAACATTTCCAGGTGGTTCTAACATGCAGACCGAGAACCAGTGTGCAGAGCAAGTGAGCGGTGTAGGGAAAACCAGATTGAACTGGGGTCCTTTCTCTCTGAGGGTGTTTATGACAGTAGTCTCTCCCTCCCACGTAGCCAGGGCCCAAACACAGGGTTTGTCCTCAAGGTCACCAACCCACTGGCAAATCTACTTGACCCTTCCTTCTAAATACACCCACAGTCTGGCTGGTGACTGCCACTGCCTACCAGCAGCCTGGAGTTCCCTCCCTCTCCTTCCTACGGATGCTCCAGCCTCCTGACCACGCTCCTTATTTCCATTCAGAGACCCATGTCTGGGTCTTTGTGTAGCAGTCAGAGCTGGGACAAAGCACATTTGGGTGATGAGCACAGTTCACAGAATATTCGGGTGGCCTCAAAGGATGGCAGAAAGTCCATATAGGCACGGGAAGGGGTGCAGACCAGAACCTCGGTTGGTGGTCAGGTGGGGCAGTGGTTAGTGACCAGTCCCTAGACCATGAAGTAATGTACTTTGATGCCAAGACTCGAGTTTGCCTTCCTGCTGTGGACGGGAAGTCCACCTGTGAAGGTGAAGCAGATGGGGATGAGTTAGATCCTTGCAGGAAATCCTCCTGGCAATTTATCTGGAGGGAGCCCAGCTTGGAATCTGAATCCCCTTCTCCACTGCCCAGGCTCTGGTGGCCTTCCTGGGAGGCACAAGTTGCGTGCACTGCACATCTGATGGTCATGAGGACAGATGCTAAGAGTTCAGTGCATCCAGCCGGGCGTGATGGCGCACGACTTGGGAGGCTGGGGCAGGAGGGCAGCAAGTTTGAGTCCAGCCTGGGCAACTCGCAAGATCTTGTCTCAAAATTAAAAATATGTATATATACAAAGGGCTGGGGACGGAGCTGGGTGATAGAGCATTCCTGGGTTCCATCCCCAGGACTACAAAGAAAGAAGAGAGAGCGTGTGTTATTGTGTCTGTATGAACGGGAACCCCCCTCACTGTTATGAGTTCTGCACACGTCCCCTCTGGGGAAGAATTACCAAAAAAAATTAATGTCAAGGTTTGGTAAGTCCCAGCAAATCATGATGCAAATATTTAACAGCCAGAGAGAAAGGGCCACAGTTTGCCACCTTCTCAGGACAGGTGTGTTTTCTCCAGGCGAGGTTATGTGTGGAGCCCTGTGGGGAGCACGCCTGCCGTGGGTGCTTCAGCCCATGCCTGTCTCTGGGTCTGATGTCCACGCCGCTCAGTGCCCTGGCTCCCTGCAGACCCACCACTCACACCCGCCCTTCTCAGGCGGCTCTCGGAATCTCACTGAAAAGGTGAACATCTGACCATGGTCTTTCCTGGTGCCCCTCCCGTGGGCTCCCAGAACGATCTGTCCTGTCTTTCTTAACACTTGCCTCTGTCTCAATTCAGCTACGTGTCCCTCGCTGGAAGGTGAGGCTCAGGGGGAGTCGCCGCACGGCCAGCCCCTGGCACACCAGAGGAACTCTTACACGAGGCTGGACAGCAAGAAGGCAGATCTGAAAGTCTGTTATTGCAGTAGGACAGGCAGCGCCGTGCTGCAAAAGTGCTCATCTGCGTGAGTACGCTTGGTCCCCGGAAGACACGCCGCGTTGACACAGTTGAAAACTGAAATCTTGATTGTTCCACAGTAAGGACAGACAGACACACACACACGCACCCCTAGCCAGATCCCCACTCCCCGCTCGCACGTGTCCTCTCCGTGGAGAATCACACGCACTTGCTGACAGGCCACGTGATGCACCCTGTCTCACCAGGGTGGGGCAGTTGTCCACCAAACAGGAGCACGCACGGTAACCAAGGGCCAGCCCACTGATGTCACAAGCCGCATGCTGAGCTGAGCCACGCAGCGTCACAACAGAAAGCGATTCCCAGCTCTCCTGGGCCCCCATTGTTTAAATCATGCCAGCATCATGGAACTGTTTCAGGGCAGTTTCTTTTATGACCCTGGGGTCCTGATTCTGGAGTAGAATCCCAGAGGAGCCGGGGCATCCACCAAACAACAATGGCTTTCCTACTTTTCTACAAAGATGGTGCTCAAGACCCAGGATCATTATCTAGGAAGTGACCGCGGCCAGCAGCGGGTGTGCCAACCCCTCCTCCAGCTGGCGGGTGGGCAGGAAGGGAGAAGCCAAGCTGAACTGCTCCAGGCCAGCAGCAGCCCACAGTCCTGAGCAACCTGCTCGGATTCCCCCGAAAGAGGGGACACCAGTGAAACCTGCATTTCAGATGGACAATGCCGGGCAAAAATACTCTCCTAACATAAGCACGTCCCAAATGTGCATAGAATATACTCACGCCAAACAATTCATTGTTTATCTGACGTCTAAATTTATCAGCATTCTGTGCTTTTATTTGCAAACTCTGGCAACTCTGCCCCTCGGGGAGGTCTCCACAAGAACTTCTACCACCCAAGGAACTTCAGGCTGTTCTTCACTTTTATATTATTAGTACCTGTAACTAGTTTAAATAGACACACATTCTCTATCAAACAGGATACTCCTCTTTTTTCTGTATCTATCACGTTGTTTCTAATTTTGCTGACTGACAGCAAGATGAAATCTTCTTTTCTATCTTGAGCTTTTCTCCCAGGAAACATCACCAATCCTACGATGCTTGACTTGCCCTTTGCCTATTCAGTTTGCAACAATCTCCATCAATCAGACATGTTTTTAAAAAGTGCAGATTTGACATTGGGATCCTTTAGTCAAACCACCAACCTTTCTTAAGACCATTTCTAATGCCAGCTCTCTAGAAAGTGAACTAATGATTTAAATCAGCCTATCATAACTCACAGAGTGGTGGGCCCAAGCAACCATTCCAGAAAGCGACCTAGGATTTTCACACTCTTGACTGCTCTCTTAAAAAATCTGTTTTCTATCATGAAAAATGATCTAAAAATAGTTCCAATAACACAAGGATAAAGCCATCTGTCTGATCTCTCCAAAAAGCTCATGTTTCTATAGATTTTTATCACTTTCCAACTGTTCATGCAAGTTCTGAAATACAAGAAATTCATGCCAATTTGGCAGATAAAACTCAATGAAATATTGAATTTAATCACTAATATTTCAATCATTTTATATCACTCTTTTGTATCATAGAAGGGGCAAATCAAACATGTCAAAATAAAAAAATTTTGACTTCATTAAAAATCATTACACATTTTTTAAGTTGCATGAAAACATTTGTACCGATAATCAATCGAAAAAAGTGGAATGCTGATTAAACGGACATGAATCTTAAACCACTTATCAACCAAGTATATTGAACCTGGGAGTTATATATCTAGTAATATAATCCTTGATATTTGCTTAAAAAATAAATTTCAACAGATGCAATATTGTCGGGCCACTCATTAGAACTGTCACTTGGACATTGGATTCCGTTTTGTCTTCTGAAGACGAAAGCTTTCGTTCTATAAAGTCAGCATGGAAACAGGTGAAGACAAGCTTGAATAAAAGGATATCGGTGCAGTTAACGTGACCCAAGGACTTCGGTGGTCTCCGAGCTGGGGAAAAGCAAAAGGAAAAGCAGCTGACCTTTGCTCCGACGCCCTGGATGGGGATCCCGAGGTCTCCGTTCAGAAGAAAGGCACTGGCGACTTCATAGGCTCCTCCCTGGTCCCACAAGCTCACCCCTGAATCAAAAGAAAAGCAGCCCATGTTTCATTTTCTCGGGAGGAGTGTGGTGTCAGAGGCTCATTTTGTGAAAGACACAGTGGAAATATCTGGAAGTTGAATGAGTCCAGGGAAACACCATAATCCATTAGATCATGGGAGGTGTTAGAACTGATGAATTCTCTGTCCATCTCACCATGAAAACACCATACCGTAAAGAAAACAAATTTCATGTTTTCCTTCCAGTCCTGCAACACATGCTGGGCTGTTATCACCGTCCAAGTGCGTCGTTCAGTCCTTTGAGAAGCAACGAGAACGCACGAGCGGTCACTTTCTAAAATGATGCATTAGCGTCTTACCTAAGAGCAGCTCTCTATTAAAAGCCTCCAGGCTTCAGCTGTATTAAGACTAAATCCATTTACGTAAGTCCCAGTGAATCTGTTAAACACAATGCCAAAGCTCCTTTCCGTACTTACGAAGTCTAATTTTATAAGCTTCAATAAGTGATTCTATAGACAAAATTAATTTGCCAGTTCAGACTGACTAGACCGGTTTATGTTTTAAAAAATCAGGTCTTTCAATAAACTCCCATGTGCTCTTGTTTCTTGGGGTCCTGTCTGTCACACCAGTTAATAGACTGACACAGGTCCAATCAACCCCATTTCCATAAACAATCTTAATGGAAAGTCTAACGTCCTTCTCTTCTGGAGAGTATATCACTTTCCTAACAAATACCGTCACTCCTCAGACCTGCTCTCCTATGAGGTCATGCTCCTGCTATTCAGTGCAGCCACAGTATGGCCCCCAAGGTAAAGATGGGACCAGAGCCCCTCACATGGTATTCCCATTTCTTCAACCAGGACTCATAATTTTCAGACCTGAGTCATAATAGCACAGTTTTAAGTTACTAAAGAGTTCACATTTATTGGGCACAAATGGTATTGAAATTTTAATCCTAGACATTTTACAAATCCCCCAATACTTTTAAATCCACACCATGTTATCATCCTCGATGTGGAAGTCTGCAGCTATAGTCAGGTTACAAAAGGATCACAACCGCAGTCTCTCCAGAAGATTCTCAAGCTGGTCACCAGGCATTTCAAAACTCCTGGTCTTCGAGGGCAGAGGGAACAGGGATGAACTGAGAGTCAGGCATGGGGCCAAGGCAGAGGAATGAGCTGGGTCTCTCGGGCATGTGGGGAGGATGAGCTGTCTCAGGCCTGTGCATCCAGCAGAGGGACACAGGTAAAGCTGCGCCATGACTGACATTCTTGTGTGGGGACAGAGAGTACTAAACACAAATTGAGCATCCCTAAACTGAAAGTCTGAAATCCAGAATGATCCAAAGTACGACACTTTTTGAGCCCAAAGCGACACAAGTGGAAAATTCCACACCTGACTTCTTGTGACAGCTCACGGTCAAAACGCAGGCATGCTGACATTGTTCTGTAAGGCAAGCTGTTCGTACAAGGCTGCGCATATAAAGTGTAGATGAAGTATGAATTAATTTTGTGCTTAGACTTGGGTCCTATCCCCAAGATACTTCATTATGCACATGCAAATATCCCCAAATCCAAAACACTTCTACAAAATCCAAAACCCATATGTTTCTTGTCCCTAGGGACCAGATAAGGGCCATTTAACCTGCAATACACTTCAGAGCTCCCAGAGCCATGGAAGGGCAGGAGAGTGGGAGACTCTGTGTCATACTTGAGATGCTCCTGCCAGCCCACCATCATCTCAAGATAAAGAGTAAGAAATGCAGCAGGACCGGAGGGTTCTGGGGACGGTCCTCTTGACGGAGAAACCAGGAAGACCCTTGCTTCTGGTTGAGGATGGGGAGCACATGAACTAAGACCTGAGGAGGACCAGCCAGCCCCACTGGGGCCATGAGAAGGGCAGTCAGCCGAGGGAGGTTGAGTTTTGTCTTTTCCAGCAGCGAGGCAGAGCGTGGCTAGCCCGGGGAGCTGACCCACGGGATGTGCACGCAGAGTACAGATGGGCCCCCAGGGCACTGTTCTCAAGGCTGTGTCAGCACCTGGTCTGGTGCTCAGGACCCCATGGGACTCACATATTAGAGTGGGTTCTGATCCAGTTGTGCAGCTCTTGAAGAGTCAGACTGCAGAGTGCAAAGTGCCACTGACTGCGCTTATCAGAGAGCTCACAGAATTCCAAGTGGGTTATATCTGCTTTGAAATAGCAGCAACCATGGAGTGGAAAGTGCAGATCCACTGGACTTCCCTTCAACCACTGAAAACCACACCCTGCACCCAAGTGGCCACAGCATCTCAATTGTCTGCTCCTCACAAACAAACCGGCTGAGTTCCAAGCTACTCCTGGCAGCTCAGAGTTTGAAACAAGAGTATGTTGCTAGTTAACTGCAAATCCAGTTGTCCCAGGGTCTGTCCCTTTGGGTGGAGGAAGAGATTTAAATGCAGCCAGAGGAGTACAGGAGGTTTCCAAGGACACCCAGCCACCACAGTGAAGGGCCTCCCACAGTGAAGGGCGTGAGAGATGTCACCCAGGCCTCATGTTTGGGGGAAAGGTCATTGCATCCTCTAGAAGTCCCCTGAAGAGCTGCTTTAGGAGGAAGGACACGGAGGATGAGCCCAGGTCCCCCAGGCAAGCCCCATGTCTGCACCCCTGCCGTGAGGGGACTGGGGGTAGCAACTCCACCGCTTGCCTTGGGGACACTGGGGAATCCTTGGTGGGCCCCTGATTTGGTCCAGTTGAGGCTGCACAATCCAAATGTAAAGAACATTCTGAGTCCTTAGGGCCAGTTCCTCCAAGTCTTCCTGGCCTCAGGACTAGTTCCTCCAAAGCAAAATACTGCAACCACAAGCATTTCCCTGTTCACCCACATATTCCAGCCTCGGAATCCAAAAGAAGCCCCTCCTGGCTCAAACGGCTTCCTCAAGGAGGCTTTATCTCTAAGTATTCCTGGGAGAATCTGAAGGCAGACCGTGCCAGCACTTGTGGGACATTGTGCAACCCTTTTAAGAAATTAAGGAACTGCACTATTTGCTGAGCACAGTATTTATTATCTATGTACATGGGTAATGAAGCCATCGCTCAGCTCGCTAATTGGTTGCGCAACATCCCCCCAAGAGCGTCTGTACTCAGAGACTGTTTCTTAAGCGTTTTGCTTATATATTTATACACTGGTATTTCTTTTAGATGATGCAAATAAAATTTTTATTTGTGCTGCATGGATAGACAGAATAAATTCTGCACAGCTGTGAGATATCAGAAAGTAGTTTATGGAGTGATCTTGTTGACGAACCATAAAAGCAGGTCTTGAATGACGTGCACATTCAAAACTACAACCTGATAAAACACTCAGTTTGCATACATTTTGTTTTTCATAATATGTATTTGGGCACCAATGAAACTCACTATTATCAGAATAGGAAATGTGGACAGCTTATACTGGGGGGGAACCTGCAGTTCCTGCGGCTGGTTTACCCAATATTGCCCTCCGTGTTGATAAAGTGGCCAGTCTGCTGGTGTCTTGTCGGGGGAAGAACATAGGAGAGATTTTGATTTTGAACACAAGTATCTTCTGTGACCCTGAGCTCCACTGTCCTGCTGAATGCTTTGCTCGACAATCATCTGAGCTTGTGGTTAGGACTTAAGGCTGATTAAGAGGGTTGTTAGGGGAGCATCTTTTAGTGGTGGATTTGATGTCTATGGAAAGGTGGCAAACTCTCCCCCACAAAGGAGCCCCCAACATGAGTCACTCAGAACCTGCTGCCTGATGAGTTCTGCCCCAACCCAGCCCCAGCCTCTCCACTTCAGCTAGTGTATGAAGGGAAGCATGGTGGGGAGGGGGACCACATCCATAGCACCCTCATGCCCACCTAAGGGCTTCAATTCACCAGAGATGGAACTGACAGAGCGGCTGTAAGATCCACATGGTGAACAGAGGACATCTTGGAGACCTGGCCCTGGTCCCGACTTCTTCACTCATCGCCTCCCATCGGTGTCTGCAACAGTGTCCCCTCCCCACGCTGGAAGCCTCGTGAGTCCATTCTCTCCTCCCTTATGATTCTTATCAGGTTAAAAATACTCTCACAAAGCCAGGCTGCAAGGGACCTTCAAAGGTGGAACGCATGCAGTCCGTCCAGGGTGTCAGAATCCAAGCTCCCGGAGTCCCAGGCAGTGCTCATGTAACTGTCGGTGTGAACCCAGACGTGCCCGTTGGTAACGAGAAGATTCCTGACTCGAGGTGTCACCCAGTGGGCCATCAAAAAGACAAACGGATGAGAACATCAGGCAAGAGAAAACCAGGGCTGTGCTGCGAGGGGAAATCATCACCAGCACCACATGAACCTAGGAGAGCGAATAAATCAGAGGCACCAAAAGTGGAATCGAGATAAATAATGCTTTGGAAATCTTGGGGAAAAAAGTTGAAGCAGCCATTAAGACCTGCAGAAGCAGCCAGGGCCAAGGCCACGGAAACTCATTCACCTAAATAACACCACAGAGAAATGACTGAGCTGCTCCTGTTTCAGGGTAACGCAGTGGCCATGCGCCCCTAGAGACAAAAATGTGTCTGGTTCCAAGTCACATCTTTGGTTCCAAACAATAGCGACGTTCTCTGGTCTCACCTGCACATCCCCTAAGTGGAAATTAGTACAGCAATTTGAAAATAGCCCCGCTCAAGCATCCCAAAATGAACCAAAGGCAAGAGTCAACCTGAGAAGTGAAACTGCACCTTGGAGAAGCCTGGCAAGCCTACTTCAGCCAGGAGATCCAGGCCACCGACAGTGACAAAGCTCACGGGTGGTATATGCAATTGGCATGTGTGATGGGCAGGATGTTGAAGTCTGTGAACCTCCTCCTTAGGACTGTAACCCTGGTATAACCATGAGATGGGTCCCCAAAGGGATGCATCCCCCAACACTCCACTCCAGTCCTCCTCAAAACTGTCATTATCGAAAACCAGGACAGTCAGAGACGCTGTCACGGATGAGAGGAGCCAAGGGAGATGTGACAGCTAAATAGGGTGTGGGACCCTGGATGGAACTGAGGAGCAGAGAAAGCACATTAGGTACAAACCAGGAAGCACAAACAGTGAGAGCCTCGTGTAAGAGAGCAGGTCTGCCTTTGTCCACTAGCTGTAACAAACGTAAGAGGTGGAGGGGAGGAAAATGGGAGGCGGCGTGCCTGGCTGTCTCAGTGTGTCCATGAATCAAAAACTGTTCTAAAAATACAGTCAATGAATATTAATTTTTCCAAATTGAACCTGGATCTTCTAAGAACAACCATGTCACTTAGGAGCAGTTCTGCACCAACTGGCTCAGAGATGGCAGGTCATCACAGGGCTCCCGGGGTCAGCATGCCCCATGAGCATCTCACCTCACTTCCATGTCACTGGGCACAGTGACTGCAGTCAGGCTGGAGGCTCCGTGGCAGGTTTCCCAGCATGTGGAAGGACAGAGGTGCTCCTGAAGCAACTGGAAGACCCTTCCCCACACCCCAGTGGCCACGAGAGAACGGAGAAGCCACAGGCTGAGAGAGAAACAAGATCCAGGGCTCTGGGGCAGCAGAGAAGTGACCAGGAGAACAACGAGTTGGCTTGGGAGGTGACACCAAGTGATTGTCATAGAGCCACATTGGTGGAACTGTGTTGAAGCAGAACCAGAGTCCCTCAGAGCTAAGGCTGAAGCTTGGGCACAGGGCGGGCATCATGGAGGTGCAGCCAGAGCTTCCCAGTCAGAAGCTGCCTCCCGCGCCCTCCACACTCCATATGGTGTGTGACCGTGGGCAGGTGACTTGCATTTCTCGGCGCTTTGATACTTTGACTCCAGTGAGGCTACGGACCACCCAGAGTGCTGGGCAAGCGGACCAAGTGAGATCACAGAAGCAAAAGTGTACCCGGCCATCTCTGAGTTTAGCTTTCGCTTTGTCTTATAAGACCAGAGTCGGGAAAACTAACAAACCAAAATGCTATTGCTGGTTTTCTTAGAGTGTTGGGGCCATGAATTCATTTTTATTCTCCATGTTTGTATTTTTCTAATTTTTCAATAATCAGCACATATTACTTTTATTATGGAAAAAATAAATTTTAAAAAATCAGTCCCATGGACTCATGTCGACGAACCAGCAGTTTTCCTGGCATCACAGCCACACAGCCTTGGGCATGCTAGAGGACAGAGCCCATTTGGAAATAAAAAGCAAACAAGTACTATGGAACAATGACAATTGTGAAAAGATGTTTTATATGTCATTTGGAAAGTCAGAGAAAGCCAGTTACAGCTTCCCATAAATGTTTGAAATGGATTGACAGCCCAAGCACAAGCTGTCTCCAGCACACACAGCCATCACTGGTCCTGCCCCTGGTGCCGCCGTGTGTGGGAGCAAGACCATCTACAACATGAACTGACAACTGCACCCCCTTTGCTGGCCAGTGGAAGCAAATGCAAATCCTATTTTACAAATGGCGAGACTGACCTAGAGAGTTGTCCAAGCTTTTTGTCAAAGTTGCCAATAATACCGATCAGAATTATGGCAAAACCTGAACCCTTTGCATTTCCAAAGGCATCTGTGACTTTGTCTCGCAGAGGAACGGTTGGGTTCGTTCATTTGTAACACTGTGGGGCAGGGAGTAGGGGATGTCAGAATGCTTCAAAGCTACCTTGCAGGAAATGGTGTAAAGAGAAAAATTGAACTGCTAAAATTTGTGCTTTATGAACGATTTGGGAATGGTAGCAAAAGAACCAGAGGGACATCCAGTTTATTCCATTCGTTATTATGGTGCATTAAATGGAACTGAGTAACAAAGAGAAACAGGTCACTCTGCCTCTGTGCCCAGACCCGCTCCGCCTGAGAGTGCTAACACCTTGCCGCATCGTTGGCCATCCGTGACCCCATTTCCCAAGGCCGGCACCTGCGTTAGCGGCACCCAGTCGTTCTGGATTTCTCCAATGGCTCTGGCCAGATCTTGCCTTCTCCACTTGAACATCCCCAGCTGCAGCTCCTGGTCCTCTTCCCCTCTACCCTCAGAGCTCCCCAGGGAACTCATTAAGCCTGAAGCTGATGTACTCTGAATCAATATTTCCACCTTGCCCTTTTACCCCAGCATGGTCTGAACCCTTGTATCTACTGGACCTGTTCATTTCAATGTCTTCTCACTATCACCACTCAAAGTCAAAGTGCTCCAAAACCAAATCTTTCCATCTCCATCCCTCAGCCAAAATGCTTTCCATCCCACATCTAGGCAATGCCACCTCCAGTCAGATCCCTCATGAGCCTCCTGGTTGGGTGACTTCTCTCAGTCTTCACTTTTCTGTCCTGAGTCAAAATTTGGAATCGGGGGACTAGTGCTGGTTTAGTCAGCTTTTTTACTGCTGTGGCTAAATGATCTGACCAGCACAATTATAGAGGAAGAAAGGTTTAGTGGAGTGCTCATGGTTTCAGAGGTCTTAGTCCACAGAAGGCTGGCTCCATTCCTTGGGGCTGAACATCATGGCGGAAGGGCATGGCAGAGGGAAGCAGCTCTCATCATCAAGAAGCAGAGAGAGAGTCTCCATTCTCCAGATACAAAATATATACCCAAGAGCCATGCCCAAATTCCAGTCTCCTCCCGCCACACCTGCCACCTCAATTAATCTCATCAGCGACTAATTCACTGATTGGGTTAAAACTCTTACAACCCAACCATTTCTCCTCTGAACCTTCCTGCACTGTCTCACATGTGAGCTTTTGGGGGACACCTCACACCTAAACCATAACGAGTGCTTTGTTTTGCTCTTTTGGTTTCTAAAAACTCTCCCACCTCTCAAGCAAACACCCGTAGAGAGTCTCATCACCTGCAGGCTCTTCCTGCAGGACACTGTGAAGAAAGCAAGGTCTATGGCGGGGTCTTCAATCAGGAGAGCAGGCGTGTGATCACCCTCAAGGGAGCAGGGAGCACGGTGAGTCCCAGGAGCAGAAAGGCAACCTGTGTGACTGGCATGGTGCCAGCCCTGGGGCACAGAGAGGCTGGTGCAGAAGCACAGGAGTCACAGGGCCCAGGTCCTGGGGGCCTCCCAGGGCAGGGTTTGGATTTTGAGTGCTGTGGGAAGCCCTCCGAGGAATGCAAGCAGGGTACTCTGACTCATACCAAAAGCATTCTCTGCCCAGAAGGAGCACATGCAACTTGGAGAAGAATGGAGAGAACAGTTCATGGGTCAGACATCCAGTGCTGAGCACAGATTTCAGGATCAATACTCACTCATTTGTCCCCACGGTGAACACTGATGGAGCAATCACCAAGCCGCCACCCCCATTCTGATCCTTAATAAGCTTGACTTGTCTAAACATGAGAATACTGCTCTCATATTTATGCTCCTCCAACAGATGACAAAACTGAGTCCCAGCCTAGGTACGGTACTTGCCGAGGGTCACACAGTCACGAAGCCTAAAGGGAGGCCAACCCACACAGCCAAGTTCTAGATCTGAGTTCCTAGCCATACTCCTGCTCACCCTGGCCAGGAAACACTGGGAAGAGAACTCAGATTTCTCCCTGAGTCCTGCAAGTTCTGGAAACTCAGCTCCTGACAGTGCTCACCCTGATGTGGCCACAACGACCACCCTCCTGACCCATTGACACGCTCAGCTATGACCAGGTCTTTTGTGTTTGTTCTTCCCTCTGCTCAGAAGACTATGACCCTTCCTGTGACCCCCAAATCAGATTATTCAAGTCTCAAGTGCTTCCCTTGGAGAGGCTGCCCTGTGCCTGAGGCCTCTCTCCAGGCCCATCACCCTGCTGTTCTTCCACCAGTACCTTCTACCATCCAAGCTTTTCTTTATTCACCCCTGTCTGTCTCCACCACCTTCCAATCAAGACTGGCAGTACCAAGGGGCAGAGCCTGGATGGATGACCCCAGGAGCAGACAGGCGTTCCCTGAAACACCATCAAACACGCTTCCTCGGCCTGGCTGTGATCGTGATGATATAGACAGGAGGAAGAGCTTGTTTCTCATCTTCGAAGTTCTGGTGGGGGATTTGCAGCTCACCAGCCACGTCTGGTCTCTTGCAGGTTGTCGTCCAGAACCACATCTACGGGAGCCTTGTTTATCATCCCAAATCCCAACTGACTTATTTTTAATGAGAAAAAATTGCCATGTCAACCAGAGTCATCACCTAAAACAGTGTGCTCATTATCTGCCCAGCAGGAAGGCTTCCTGGGGAACCAAACTGAGATCAGATCAGGAAACTGAGGGACCATAACAGACACTGCATCGTGGTGGCTGGAGAGCTCCTCCTCTGCTCAAGAGCGGACACCCTCCACGCGGACCAGGGGAGAGCCAAACCCCAGCGGGCACAGCAAGAGTCGAGAGTATGAGCAGATTTTGAATTTTAAATGCACTCTTTGTACTCTCTGTAGACTCAGAGAGTTCCTGAAGGCTGGCTGGCAAAAACTTTTTTATTGTTTTGTTGCCCAGATTGGCCTTGAAGTCAAGATCTTCCTGCCTCAGCCTCCTGTTAAAATGCTGATTAACTCATAATGCAGCGACTCTCATGCCATCGTTCGGAACCCTTCATTGCCTTTATGAGAAAAATGCATTTTGACCTCTGACCCAGGTAACAGTGTTATGGACCTGCTATTACGGGGAAGTGATTCAGAATCCTGAGGGACAGCAGCAGGTGCGTGTCTCCTGTGCTCCGGCTGCAGGATCCTTCCTTTCCATGCTTCCCATCCGAGGAACTCTCAATGCTAGGGATGCTGTGGCTCAGCTGGGATGGGTGGGGACCTGAATGACAGCAGAGTAAGGGGGGGCTTGAAGCTGGGGGAGCTGGGCTTGCCTGTGTCCTGATGACCAATGTCAGAGTGTGACTATCTGGAGGTAGGTGCTGATATAATTTTCATCTTTAGTTTTTGAGTTGTTGACTTTGGTCACTGAATTTGGGAAACCCAAATGGGAAGTCCTAATTATATGATCAAATAGGATAACCCAAATTATTACAATATCCAGTTAGAGTCCTGAGTTCAGAGAAGTTTTAATCCTATGCCATTTGGCAAATATTCGTTAGGCACACAGATCGACTTAACAGCAGCTGTAGGAGTTTTTATGACAGACTCTCCCATTCTCAGTTTTTGTAACTACACAGCGTGCTTTAAATCCTTGCTTCGTCCTACATGGAGAAACCAAAAAAGAGGAAAGAAAATGGTTCCATGGAGGAACTTTTAACAACCCTCCCAAAGATACCCAGCCTTGTTTTGGCCCATTCTCAGGAGCAGGGGACCTGGCCATGCTGTGGGATCAAGAGGATCTGAGGGCTGAGAGTCGCTGCCTTGGTTAAACTGCACACTAATGGACGTGTTCATTGTTCTAAATGGATTTTCAACTCTCTGTAAAATTAGCACTGACGAGTCAGCCAAGTGTCAAGGGCTGTGAGTGGGTGCTGGCAGTGCTGGGGACTTGCTCCATTTTTTCTTCCCTCGTCTTCTGATCACAAGATACAGCCCAGTGGAGTCCCCAGGAGGAGTTGCCGTTCACCACAGCCTCCCTTGAATGCTGCAGGGGTGGCGGGAGGCCCCCTCCTCCTCTCCACTGATCTGAAGCGTGACTGGGCACAGGTAGGCTGGAAGCTGAGTAGCCAATTGTTACAAAGAGAAAGCCCCATGAGTTATATTTGAACACGTAAGAAGGAAAATCCCACCATTGTTGTTAGATTAATGTGCGGTTATTTATCTCTTCAATGGGAGGGCATCACATTTTTCTCATATCAGTCATTTTGTATTTCTTAACTTGGGGATCACTTGCTCACACCTATTCACCTTTTTCTCTTCTTTTCTTAGGCGCTGGGCATTGAACCCGTGGCCTTGGCATGCTGGGCAAGCGCTTTGCCCCTGAGCCCCCTCCCCGGCACTCACTGCCATTTTTAATTGGTCTATTTTTCTACTCTTATATGAAACTCTGGGTGTTAAGGATGTTTAACAGGCTTATTTCCAAACCAAACCACTTGCGAGACCCCCCTGAGCCCGTGCCCGAGCCGTGCACCTGGGGATTGCCCTCTGCTGTCAGAGGTGGGAGCAGGTGTTGTCTGCAGGCAGCAAACGGCTCTTGCGGTTCCCTGAGAGCCCAGGACAGCTTCGGTCCCTGCCTGGGGCCCTTCGGATGCACACGGTGGCATGTGGCTTAGCCCCGGGAGGGGTGGAGGAGTGAACGGGAAAGGCATCACACAGAGAAGGCAGACACCTGGTCTGGGCCTCCCCGGCCTGCCAGCTCCTCGCCCGCCATGTGCTCCTCCTTAGACTGGGCGGGATTCACCTTCGGGGAGCAGAGTGTCTCACGGGCAGATGGGGTGGGGGGCACCCTGCAGGCTCCATGCAGCCAGGATGGTCCTGGAGGCTGTGCGAGGCCACAGTCACACCTGGCTTTGAGCAGGGGGTGCTCACGTGCATGGGGGCAGGGAGGGGGAGAAGGCTCCTGAGCTGGGGGGTCACCTAAGGACACCCCGCAGTCACCCCATCCTATGCACTCTCTGTTTATACAAGGCTGAAACATGACCAGAGGGGAACTGTGAGGAAATGGATGTACGTGGGGAGAGAAGTACCCGAGAGCGACCAATCGGAAGCGCTGTGGAGGCGGCCCTGTCTGCATCTCCGCCTCGCTTGCACAGAACGTTGCTGGTTCTACAAGAGGCCAACGAGGCCTCCTCTGTCTGCACACCACAGGGCCTCCAAGCTCACCCAGCTCAGGCTGTGGGGTACAAGATGGGATCCAGGCGAAGTCCCCTGACTTAGAAAATCAGAATACAGCATTTCCTGTGAAATTGGGATTTCAGATTAACACTGGCTCGTTCTTTAGCATAGGGATACCCCATGCAGTACTGGGGGGATACCTACATGGAAAAACTTAGCCGGGCGTGGTGGCGCACACCTGTAATCCAAGCCACTTGGGAGGCTGAGTCAGGAGGATCGCGAGTTCAAAGCCAGCCTCAGCAACTTAGCGAGGCCCTAAGCAACTCAGTGAGACCCTGTCTCTAAATAAAATACAAAATAGGGCTGGGGAGGTGGCTCAGTGGCCGAGTGCCCCTGAGTTCAATCCCTCGTTCCAAAAAACAAAAAGAAAAAGAAAAAAGAAAAACTTAGCTGTTATTTATCCCAAGTTCAGATTAAACTGGGAGTCCTCTGTTTTCTTGGGCAACCCTGGACTCAGGCTTCCTTGAGTAGTTCATGGGCCCAGGAAGCCAAAGAAAAGTCTCAACAATTCCTCAGGAAAATGTCCTCGTTTCCCATCTTAGAGGCAGCATGGGAATGCCTTGCACTTAATTATTCTCAATCAATTAAGAGTGTGCAAATTTCTGACACAGAATTTGGGACCAAAGAAACTAGTAACATATTTGAAGGGAGGAAAGGGGATTCACGCACAGCCACGAACACAGCTCCGGGCAATTGGATCCGCTTAGTCTCCCGGCTTCTCCAGCCCAAAGGCTGGAAGACAAGTCACACACAAAAGTGTTTCATTCAAGGCTCACATGACACCATCCATCACCAAAGCACATGTCTGGCACGGACTGAAAGCCAAAAGCAGTCTAACAAATATTTCAGAACTGAATTTATATCTTTCTAACACATGGTTTATATACGGATGTAATACCTAGAGAGCTTTGCAGTTCTCAAATAATATCCTGGCTAAACTACAAATGATGTCTCCGGCAGACCACAATACCAAAATCATTTGCTTTTAAAACATGTTAAAGAAAGCGAAGTTTCTGAGGGGCCGCTGCCAGAGATGCCTGGGTTAGTGTGCAACTGTTACAGAATCAGGGACAAGAATCCAAACAGACCAAGTACTTGCATAATTCCCTCTACAGAGAGGAAGCTCTCCTTTAAGGCCCCAGCTTTGCTGTGGAAGCAGAGGAGTGGCAGCTCGCGTTCTCATGACCTTTCGAAGTCCCTCACATCCCGCACAACTCTGCGTCTCTCTTCCATCCAGAAGTCCAAGCAGCGACCTAACAATGAGATGACACCGTGCTTATCCCTGCTTTGCCAGGTTCCCGCCGTGGCTGCTCTGAGCGCGAGCCTCTCGGGAGGTCGGGGCTCTCCTAACTCCTTCCCCTGTCAGATGCATTTCTAGATGAAAAGGGAAAATACTGCACGACAGACACTTTGTCTTCAGGGTCAACCAGCCACGCTGGGCAGCGTCTCTCTCACTCCTCCAACTGAGACCGCGTGCAGACAGGCTCCGGGCAGGCCTAGGTGCCGCTGGATGGCCAACCACATTCTTGTGACTATTTCAATACCCTCCCTGTTCCCGGGGAGAAAGCAGGGTCCCCTGCTGCCAGACTGCGATTCCACCCACTCTGCCAGCGTGTCCTGGAAATCACTCTTCATGGGAAGGGCCGGGTGCTGAGCGAAGAACTGTCACATTGATTTTCTGTGGAAATCCTGCCGTCGGTGTTTTCAGCTCGACAGTATCGGTGTAAATCAGCCCCACATGGCGGGACCCTCCCATCTCGAGAACACCCCTGCGCTCAGCCACGATCGGCAGAGTGGGGTGAGGCGAGTCTTCTAGAAGGCCGACCTTGAGGGACAGAGAGGGACGATCACCTGGTGTCTCACCCCCAGGGCCTCACTTTGCCCTGCATGGTCACGACCCTGCTGGGAAGTCCCTGCACACCGGCCAGTGCTCCTCCTGGGGACTCTGTGGTCACTGTCAATGGCAACCATGTGCCGATGCTGCCACGGCGCTTCACAGTGTGCAGCGTGCCTCCCAAACGCAGGGGTGCACGGATGCCACGGTGGGTGTACTACCCACTCTGCCAATGAGCAGCGAACCACAGGGGCCAGGCACTTCTCCCGAGCCCGAGCCCCTCCTCGGGCGGTCAGCATCCCTCAGGGCTCTGCTCACTTGCCCCATCACCTCTCATCTGGAGTTGCTGTGGTCCCCACGTGGGCAGGTCCCCAGAGCCCATCCTCTTTAACATCCCTCATGTCCTACCTCTGCTCATGCTGGTCTTCCCTCTGCCTGGACCACCCCTCCCAGCCCTCCAGGTGCATCCACGACCATGGCTGAGGCTAGACACAGCAGGGCTTGGAGGGAAGGCAAAGGTCAGACTTCAAGGTGAACTGGGTGGCCGATGTCGCTGAGAACAGCAGCCCTGAGGTCCAGGTCTCAGCTCCCTCCTATGCCAGGGGACCTGGCCCCTGACCCTTCGCTCTGTCCCCCAGCTTGCCTTCAGCTTTGGTTTTCCCTCTGCCATCTTGCCCTCCTCAATGCGGCCTGCTCATGACTGGCTCCGACCAGCTCTGTCCTCTCCTGGCCTCTCCTGAATCAACAGGGTCCCCATTTTCATGGATAGGCTGGTACTTGGCCTCTCTGGAAGTCACCCTGCCTTCCTGAAATACAACAGACCCCTGTCCCCCCTGCTCAGAAGCAACTCCGTTCTACCTGGCCCCGTGAGCATGGGAGTTCCCCTTCCTGGGGCAGAGCTGGTGTCACTGGCCACAGGGGAGCTGGCTCTTGGAGAGAGGGACTGTGGCTTCCTCTCCTCTGGGCCCCATCACAGCAGCATGGACTGACTACACACTAAATAAATGGTGTATGTGAGAGAGGATGCTTGGAAATGTGCCCTGGCTGACCGATGGGTCCAGGTCGGGGAACAAGATGCCCCTCCTCGTAACAGGCCAACACACCCACTGTGCTCTGCCCCCAGGCCTTCTCCAGCAGGGGCAAGAGCCCCCACGGGCCCCCTGTGGTTCCAGGTGCTGTGTGCACAGGCTCGGAGTCCAGCACTCAGCCTCTCCAGCCTCTGGACACACACCTGAGTCATGGACCTGACGTCCCTCAGGTCCCGGAGGACCCTGGCCTCACCCTTCCACCTCCAGGAAAAGCTCCTAAGTCACTCTGTGTCCTTCCCTGAAGGGACTCAGACCCCAGCACTGCTCAGCACACCTCAGAAGACCAGGCTCTTCCAGCCAGAACTGAAAACATAAGGTTGAGGGGGGGACAGGTCAATCCCTCTTCAGTTCTTCTAAGAACAAAGTCCACTTTGTAAAACACGCTAGTGCCTCCCCAGCCGTTGGCCATCGTCATTCACGAAGGAAGCAGGGCTCGACTCAGGGACATGACAGACTCGACTGTCTGGCTGGACTGAATGACACTGCTTTGCTTCCCTTCGATTTATTTTTATAGTATTTATGTCAAGTGATCCTGGCCTTCTATTTATAATACAGAAGGACAATTTCCCTCTGAAATAAACTGAAGCAGAATGGATAAGTTGACAAAGGAGAATTTAAGATAAACTCAGAGAAATAGTTTAATAACAGCACAGGTGACACGTGAAGACTCATGAAGGCGGTTCTCGGATGACACTGGGGCCCATGGAACTGAGGGGACTGTGAGTGAGGCCACACCAGGCATGTCACCTGAGGAGCTGGACAGACTCTCTGGGTCCCACCACATGGCAGAGAAGCCACCCTAACCTGGTGGGGTTCGAGACCGTGCTTTCATAACGAGCTCCCAGGAGGTGGCTCCCATGCAGGCCCCAGGGGAGACCAGTGGTCTCGGAGGCCCTGATCTTTGAGCCAAAGTCTGACCATCTCACCAAAATCAAAGCACAAAGGCCGCTCTTGCTGTGGGCATGTGATCAGAGCAGACTTCTCTCCCCTACTCCCGAGCACTCGTCCTTCAATTCTGGGGGCGTCTGAGCATCTTGTATGGACCAAACACAGTCATGGATTTGATGGGAGCTGCCACGTGCTCCTTATCCCCAAGGGAATGCAGCGTCCTGTGAGTGGACACATGGGGGGGTGAGGTTGGTGTTGATGAGCTGGAAGTTTGGCGAGGTCATCATGGAACAGGCCGGCTCTTCCTGAGCACCTGCTCTGACAGGCAGGCCCTTGCAGGGGACAATCAGGAGCCTGAGACACTTCATGGTCCATGTGGGGAAGGCAAGGCTGTCCGATGAAGATGGCCCAGCACTGAGGCAGTGCCTTCTGCAACCCAGAAAAAGGAACCAGGGACCGAGGTGGGAGGGCGGAGGGCAGAGGGGCTTCTCAGGGGGTGGCCGTAGCAGGCACCAAGGGGAGGCCTGCAGGACAGCAGTCAAGCCAAGGAGGCCCCACGCACAGGCGCTCCGTGAGAACACGCAGCCCACGCAGCGTTCATGTTAGCTTGGCATGCTTGCCGTCTGTTTGCAGAGGTCCGCGACCTGTTTATGGAAGAGCTGAGTTATACGAGGGCTGCTGGTAGCAAAAGAGACAAGCAAAGCAGATTTATGACTCCTCTCATGCTAAGCACTGTCTGGAACAGACGGACCTAATGGGATCCAGTCCGGCCCAGCCCTGCTCGCCTCCTGGGGGCCTCGACCTGGGCGCGCTCCCAGCCCCGCACAGCGGGCACTCCGGAGGCCCACTGCATGCTCTGGCAATGGCAGCTGCAGGTTCAGCGGCCCCGAGGGGAGGACCTTCCCCAGGACTAAGCCCCTCTCACGGGTCTGCAAGATCACGCCAGGAGAGTCGTGTTCACAGGAAGTATGACATGCCCAAATGCCACACCAAACGAAGCCAGCCAACTGCAATCCGAGAGGACGTGTTTGATAAGTATTCATGCTGATAAACGTTTCACGTTCATGTTTCTCTACCTGCCTGCTTTCTTCACTGGCCTGTTCTTTCACAAGTTGAGTATCTACCTTAGCACAAGTCACGTTCCCTTGCCTGCATCACCTGAAAAACGACAGATTGACTGGTGTCGCCTGATTTCTTGGGATGCCAAGAACCCCACATCATGGTCCCAGGAGTGGAAGTCCTAGGAGACCCTCCACGATGGTGCCAGTTTGTTTAAGGCCGTGGGCAGCACGCTCCGCCCAGCCTCACCTCTCTGCTCACTCACTGGCCCGCGTCCTGGAAGAAGGCCACAGGAGGACTCGGGGCCGAGCACTGCAGGCGCTCAGGGAGCCTTTGTGCAGGAACGCGGAACGGCTGGTGACCGTGGGGCTGGGCGAGTTTCCAGTTTCCACTGTATTTCTAAAATTCTCTCATTCTTTATATTCCATAGCTCTCACTGGCAATTAAATATGCAAATGACATTTTAACATTCTAACTAAAATCTTAACCATTCTTTCTTTTAAAAGTAGAGCTTTGATGGGGAAAATAATCCCAAGAGCACACTGACTGTCTATTCAACCAGCAGCTCGAGGGAGTAGACTTGAGGGAGGAAAAAGGATCGATGGAAGTCCAAGTCTTCTAGAGAATGCCACGGAACTGGCCATGGCGAGACTTTAGGAAACTACAGCTCAACATTTTTGAAGTGCTCACAAAAGGTAGTCAATAAATGAAATTCTAAAATGAGACTCATGTCATTTTGGAGATGCAGCAAAACAGGGAGAGGGAAGCTTCTCACGTTCACACTGGTCACGAGGTGTGCAGAAGTTCACGGAAAATCTGTCCCCGTCATTTTTTAAACAGCTATTCATCACAGAAACAAAGATTTTAAAGGTGGAAATCTTTAAAAATTCTGTTTAAAGAATTCACACATCAAAGTACATGAAATGGAACCAAAACTTTATGAACAGAAAAATGTACAGTTTAGGATACTTTTCTTATCTAGAAATATGAACATATAGATGAGCTGAGCATCAACTAGAAAATCAAACAATGAAAATTAAGATGAAGGATTCAATAAAAGCAGAAATTACTAAATCAGAAGCCATATATGCAAACAATAGATTCAATTAGTAAATTTCTGATTTAATTCTCCAGCAGAGCAAATCCATATCTAAATCTCTGACAAGTGTGAAAAAATAGATAAATTATACAGAGAAATGGGCAAAGATGGCAGAGGAGTTCCCAAGTTTTGCTACCCCACAGTAGAAAGTTCAGCTAGCAACTATCCACAGACATGAATATTTTGATGAAAACTCCAAAGCTCAAATATAATCTGAGTATCTGAGCGGTGGCAGAAGTGAGTGAACATTGCACTGAGAGGGCAGAAACAGTCTCACTTTGACTCATCACCTCTCTCCCTCCCCCGGGTCAGGAGGGCACCACCTGGAGAAGATTCCCCAGGGGGTTCATGGTTCTTGCAGTTGAAGGGAGAACCAGAGGCAGACTTCTTACTTCTCTAGTGTTCCAAGATGCTTCCCAAGAAGCCCACTCTGGTTTTGGAAGATGGGGGGTTATCATCAGGGCTAGACTACCTGAGGTCAGGTGGAAAAAAGCAGGAGGGCAGAGTCCACAGCAGCCAGCACACAGACCTCAGAAGCACCTCTGTGCACCTGTGATTGGCAGTGCCCAATAGTGAAGGTCTGTCCCTGCCAAAGAACATCTGAAGAAGCCAGAAGAGATGGCTGCCTCTTCAAATGTGCAAACACCAAAACATGGACACAAGGAACACAAAGATTCAGGAAATCACATCACAAAACAAACTGGCAAAATTCTACCAATGGATCATAAAAAATATAGTTCTCTGAGGTGTCAATGAATTTATAATAATCTCCTCCAGAAGTTTCAGTGAATGAAAAAATATATGGGTAAAAAATAAATGTAATTTGGGAAATAACACATGAACAAAACAAAAAGTTGGACAAAGAAATAGAAACATTTAAAACACAGCAATCCTAGAGATGAAGAATGCAATGACTGAATTGAAAAGTACAGTAGGAAGTTTCAACAATGGGTGTGATCAAGCTGAAGAAAGACCCATGGAGCTGAAAGGAAGAGCATATTAAATTATGCAAAGAGAAAAGCAAAAGGAAATTTTAATTTAAAAGGAGGAGGAAAGCCTATGGGATTTATGGGATATCATCAAATGACTTAACATTTGCATAATAGGAGTTACAGAAAGAGAAGAGAAAAAGGGTTAGAAAAAATGCTAAAACACATTTAACATTAAATATGTTAATATTGAACAAATTAGCATCCTGCACAATGTTGGGGATGATATATTCAAACTGCTGAAGGGAAAAATATTGCCAACCAAGAAATTTTACCCAGCAAAAGCTGTCTTTTAGAAATGAGAGAGAAATAAAAACTTTCTCAGTCAAGCAAAAGCTAAGGAGATTGAATCAGTCATGAAAAGGTGAACATCTGAAAGACATTCTGTTAAAGTCTGGACCCAGACAAGGATGCCTGCTTTCACCACTTCTGTTAAATCTCGTAGTATAAGTCCTTGCTAGAGGAATTATGCAAAAGAGGAGATAAAAGGCATCCAAAGAGGAAAAGAAGTAAAACTGTCACTGTTGTTGATGACTTGATCATATATAGAAAAAGACTAAAATTTCCACCCAAAAAAAAAACCAATAAAAAATACAGTGAATTTGCAGTATATAAAATATACATATGAAAATCAGTAGCATTTCTATACACTGAAAATGAATTATCTGAAAAAGAAATCAAGAGAACAAGTCCATTTTAATAACTACATATAAATTTAATAAATTTTACCAATGAGGTGAAGAACATATATACTGACAACTATAAAATATTAATGAAAGAAACTGAACAAATTGCACATAAATGGAAAGATATCCCTTACTCATGGAATGGAATAAATTAACATTGTTAAAAAATCTATACCACCCAGAGTTACCTACAAATTCAATGCAATTCCTAGCAAAATCCCTATATCATTTGAATAGAAATATAAAACATAAATAAGGAACCATAAAATATTCCTGAGCAGCCAAAGCATTGTGAGCAAAAGAACAAAGCCAGAGGCACCACATTGCTTGATTTCAAACTGTAGTACAAGGTGATCATAATTATCATGGCATGCCTCAATCACTGGAATAGAGAGTCCAGAAATGAACTCATGCATGTACAGACAACTGACTTTCAACAAAGATGCCAAGAACACACCATGAGAAAAGAACCATCTCTTCAATTGGTAGTGTGGGAAAAACACATCCATGTAGAGAAGAATGAGACTGAACCCTTACCTCACACCATATAAAAAAATCAACTAAAGTGGATTAAAAGCTCAAGCATGAGATCATAAACTATAAAACCATCAGAAAACAACAAGTGTAAAGTCTACACAGCATTGGTCTAGGCAGGAATTCTTTTAGACTTGCCCCCAAAGCACAGTTAATTAAAGCAAAAAAAACTAATGAGATTATATCAAACTAAGTTTCTACATAATGAAGAAAACTCTTAGCAGAATGAAGAGACAACCTATGACCTGGGAGAAAATATTTCCAAGTTCTACATGCAATCCAGGGTTAATACAGAGTGACCAAGGAACTCTAACAATTCTATAAAAATAAAAAGACCGGATTTTAAAAGGGGCAAGGGATCTGAATAGACATTTCTCAAAAGAAGATAAACAAATGGCCAGTGGATGTACAGAAAGTGCCCGACCTCAGCAATCATGAGGGAAAAGCACATTGAAAGTGCGCTGAGATTTCATCTCACACCCGATGGAACAGCTGTTCCCAGAAAGACAAAGGATAAGAGTTGGTGAGGTTTCGGGGAAGAGAGCATCCTGCACACTGTTGGGGAGTGTAAGCCAGTACAGCTATTATGGAAAAATGTATGGATTCCTTTAAAAGCCAAAAATGGAATTATCAAATGATCCAGCAATTCCATGGAGGGGCATTTATCCCAAAGAGTGGGAGTCAGTATGTCAAAATCAACAGATGAATGGACAGAGAAAGTGCCGTATATACACACAATAGAATACTACTCAGCCTTGAAGAATAAATTCTGTCCTTTGCAACCACAGGGAGGAAATTAAAGAACACCATGCCAGCGTAGGCACAGAAAGGCAACACCACGCACTCGTGTTCACATGGAATCCAAAACATTCCTACTCAGAAACAGAAGTTAGGAGGGTGCAACCAGAGGCATGGGGGCGGGGGGGTGGGGTTAGTCAAAGGATAAAAAGCCTCACATGAGAGAATAAGAACATTTTGGTCTGAGATCAACTGCATAGCATGGCAAATAGAGCTCACAATAGTGCATTGCACATTTCAAAATCTCCAAGAAAATAAACTTTCAGTGTTTTCACTAGAAAACATTATAAAGATTTGATGAGATGGATATGCTACTTAGCATTATTTAATTATTCCACATCATACTCATGAATCATAACATCCCTTTGTATCTTATAAATATATATAACTTAATTTATAATACATTTTGAAAGAGAAATGGGAATACGTCTAGCTATAAAAATTAAATCATAATCAAGTGTGACACATTCATATACTAATGAATCTGAAAACATGGATATAAATAAAAGATTTCCTGGAAAAGAGTGAGTTACCAAAATCAACCCAATAACTAAAAGGAAGGTCACTGAACATGTAAGAAGTTGAAATTTTTGTAAGGCCTTATTTATGTCCCATAAAGATGTTGGGCCCAGAGAATGATAAGGGGGAGTTTTTAAAGCCTCCCAAACCAGATTACTTTCATATAACTTTTATTATCCTAACATACACAGAGTCAGAGACACAATAAAAGAGACTTCAGGACTGTAGCCAACTGCAGGCACGATTCACTCTCCCCCATGCCAGGCCATGCTGTTCCCACGAGAGCATGCCCAGCCTGGCCTGCAGGAGAACGGGCCAGTCACCCCACACACCAGCAAGCCCAGCAGAAGCCAGAGCCGCTCCACCTAAACCCTGACACGCGCACTAAAGACAGGTCGCACTGTCGTAAGCCACTGAATTTGTATCACAATTTATGTAAGACTGCTTTGCCCTCTTACTACAGAGGCAAAAAATCAAAATTCAAACACTAGGAAACTAAATTCAGCAGCATATTAAGCATAAAATATACATTGACAACATTGGCTATGTCTCAAAAATGCAAGGATATTTTGATGTACCCATTTCTATAGCAGCAAATATTTACATCAAAACATCAATGAATATTTGTATCAGTAGGTCAAAGAATTAAAAGAGAAGAAGTTCATGATTGCTTTTTCTACTATGAAGAATGTCGTTGGGATTTTAATAGGAATTGCATTCAATCTGTACAACACTTTTGGTAAGATGGCCATTTTGATACTATTAATTCTGTCCATCCAGGAGCCTGGGAGGTCTTTCCATCTTCTACGATCTTCTTCAATTTCTATCTTTAGTGTTCTGTAGTTTTCGTTGTTGAGGTCTCCTGTCTCTTTTGTTAGATTGATTCCCAGGTAAAAAGCAATCATGAAATTCATTTCGAAATGGAAAAATAGGGGACCCAGAATAGCCAAAGCAATCCTCAGCAAGAAGAGTGAAACAGGAGGCATCACAATACCAGAATTTAAACTATACTACAGAGCCATGGTAACAAAAACGGCATGGTATGGGCACCAAAATAGACACATAGGCCACTGGTATAGAATAGAAAACACAGAGACAAAACCACATAAATACAGTTATCTCATACTAGACAAAGGTGCCAAAAACATTCAATGGAGAAAAGATAGCCTGTTCAACAGATGGTGCTGAGAAAATTGGAAATCCATATGTAATAAAATGAAATTAAATCCCTATCTCTCACCATGCACAAAATAAATTCAAAATGAATTCTCTTGTACACATATGACTATGTGACTGATGTGATCTTACAATATGCATAACCAGAAAAATGAGAGGTTACACTCCATTTATGTATGATCTATCAAAACATATAAATGCATTCTGCTGTCAGGTACAACAAATTAGAACAAATAAAAAATTTTAAAAAATTAATTTTTAAAAGTGGATCAAAGACTTAGGCACTAGAACAGAGACCCTGCACGTAACACAAGAAAAAGTAGGCCCAAATCTTCATCATGTCAACTTAGCATCTGACATCCTTAACAAGACTCCTAAAGCTCAAGAAATAAAATCAAGAATCAATAAATGGGATGGATTTAAACTAAAAAACTTCTTCTCAGCAAAGGAAACACTCAGTTACGTGAAGAGAGAACTTACAGAGTGGGAGAAAATCTTTACCACATGCACCTCAGATAGAGCATTAATCTACAGGATATATAAAGACCTCAAAAAACACCAAGAAAATAACCCAATCAATCAGTGGGCTAAGGAGCTGAACAGACTCTTCACAGAAGAAGAAATAATCAATTGACAAATACATGAAAAAACATTCAACATCCCCAGCAATTTGAGAAATCAAAATCAAAATTACTCTAAGATTTCATCTCACTCCAATGAGAATGGCAATGATCAAGAACACAAGCAACAATAAATGTTGGCAAGGATATGGGGAAAGGCACACTCATACATTGCTGGTGGGAATGCAAATTGGTGTAACCATTATGGAAAGCAGTATGAAGATTCCTCAGAAAATTTGGAATAGAATCACCATTTGACCCAGTTATCCCACTCCTCAATTTATACCCAAAGGACTTAAAATCAACACACTACAGTGATATAGCCACATCAATGTTTATAGCAACTCAACTCACAATAGCTAAACTATGGAACCAACCCAGGTGCCCTTCGACAGATGAATGGATAAGAAAATGTGGTATATATACACAATGGAATATTACTAAGCTTTAAAGAAGAATGAAATGATGGCATTTGCTGGTAAATGGATGGAGGTAGAGAATTCCATACTAAGTGAAATAAGCCAATCCCCAAAACAAAGGCTGAATGTTTTCTCTGATATGTGGATGTTGATTCACAATAAGGGGGGGGCACTAGGGAAAAACAGAGCTACTTTAGGTTAGGCAGAGGGGAGTGAAGGGAGAGGGGGTGTGGGGGTTGGAAGGATAGAATGAATCAGACATTATTACCCTCTGTGCATACATGATTACGTGCCCAGTGTGATGCTACATCAGGTACAACCAGAGGAAGGAGAAGCTGTACTCCATTTAGGTATGTATGACGTGTCAGCATGCACTCTGCCGTCATGTGTAACTACTTAGAACAAAAAAGAGAGAGAGAAGGAGAAATAAAGATGGTCCACAGTGTCTAAAAAGCAGTTAATACAATTCTATATCCAACACTGTTTTTTGTTTCAAATTGTTTTGAAAACTAAAAATTGATTCTTCTTTAATATGAACTTGCAATTTAAATCAACAGTCAATTCTACAATCGATCATGAAACACCAGGAGCCTTCACATTAAAGAAGAGGCAGAGGAGGGGTTCCTGCTATGGGACACGTTTTTAAAGCCGTTCTTTATGCGCAAGACACTGTAGTCACGCAGTGAGAAAGAACGCTGAGAAGTCAAGGTTAGAAAAGAGAAATTATTATAGATGATGTGATTAGTTACCTAGGAAACCCAGGATAATCAACATCTACTAAAACCAGCCAAATATTTTAACAAACAGACCAGTCCCAGAATGTGTGTGTGAATCAATACAAGAAAATATTAAATAAAATTGAAAATTGGATCCTATTTATAATGACAAGAAAATAAAAATAACTAGGAAAAAATTCACCTGAAAATACTCAGTAAGAAATGGATGGTAATGCTGATCACATGAAATGACAGCTAGCATTCACCAGGGGTAAGAACTACAATATATAAAGAGACCTTAGAAAATAACTAAGAGAATACAGATGCCTTCATAAGTGGCCAAGGAATATGAACTGACAATTCAAAGCAAGAATCACCAATTGTTGGTAAAAATAAGGAGAAAACGTTCGATGGCCCTGATGTTTCCAAGGGACCTCCTCAGGAGCCTTCCAGCCCTGCCCTTCTCTTCTGTGCAGGTGAGCCTCCTTAGAGCTCCACTCCTGTCCCTGTGACTCTCCAAGGAGGAGGAGTGCCGGGATGTGGGTCCCAGAAGACTCTGGGGAAAGCACTGGGTGCCGTGGGCTGCTCCCCAGGTCCTCCCTCGGTCCTACGCACCTGCATTCTGGTCTGTCCTCTGCAGCGCATTGAGGGACAGGGTCCCACCAGACAGGACTCCACACTGTCAACACGGCCAGCAGGTTGGTGACCCTCCAGCCTGGAGGGAGAGAAGTCACAGGCCAGATACCTGAAGCCACATTCTCTGATCAGCTTCCCAGCACAGTGGTCCCTCAGTGCCCACAGAGGACTGGCTCCAGGACCCCCTGAGGATACCGGAATCCAGGGATGCTCAAACCCTCCTGTACAATGGCCCCTATTTGCCCATAACTCATGCAATCCCCCTGAGCACTTCCACACCTCTGCGTTACTTACCATGCCTAATACCAGGTACCTGCGTGTCACTAGTTACACTATGTCGTTCAGGGAGGACGACATGGAAGAAGCCTGTACAGGGTTTCTACAGACACAAACTTCAAAGGTATTTTCAACCAGCAGTTGGATGACTCTGCAGGTGTGGAACCCACAGACACAGAGGGCCGACCCCAGTAAGTGATAGTGTCGTCTCACTCAGCAATCAGCTGCTTCTCACCCTGAGAGGAAAAGCGAGCTTTGCTTGGTAACTCCTAAAACTCAAGTTAAAATATCTGAATCAAGAAAAATGGCAAAGAAAATATGATAATAATTGATAACAAAAGAGCCACTTGCCAGGGAAGAGGAACATAAATGAACATGACCTTTGGAACATGCCCTTTGGAACATGACCTTTGCAACACCAAGACAAATTTTAAGAGGTGCTAATGCCTCTCAGAATTCACCCGCAGTTTTCATCCTGTCCACGGGATTTATTTTAGGACTCTAAACTCTATGTGGAAAGTAAGAAGATGCAGAAAGATTTTGAAAGGATAAAGTGTCCAGATCTGACAGATACTAGAATAATCAGGTAGCAATAAGGAAGCCTGCAGTCTAGTACCTGAGCAGATGGGTCGACCTGAGCCAATGAGAGGGAGAAGATGGACCCAAATATGCATGGGACTTCAGTATGCGATCAAGGAATTACGTCCAATCAACTGAAATAAAACGGCAGTCACAGCTGGGTAGCCAGGTGGAAAACAAATGAATTCCTATTCTCATTCTTTATATAAAAATAATTGCTAGAAAGATGAATGATTTAAATGTAAAAATATAAAACTATAAAACCACTAGATGAGAACATGGTTCCAGATCAGTTTCATGCAGCTTTCTGGATCCCAGAGATGCATGTTCCTCCTACAACTTTGTAAGTTAAAGATACACATCCCAATCCCTACAGAAACCACTGAAATATAACAAAACCGAGAAATACAGCTGAAGAAATAGGGGGCATTATTCAATCCAAAAGAAAACAGGAAAAGAAACAAGAGCATGTTGGGCAGATATAAAAAATAGCAACATACTGAACTTAACTCCTATTAAGAGGAATTAAACCGGATTAAATACTTCAATTAAAAGTCTGATACCTTAAGAATGGATTAAAATGCAAAGCCAACTACATACTATTTACAAGAAATGCCCTATAAGCATCATATAAACATGCTGAAAGTTAAAAAAAAAAATGGAACCAGTCACTCTGCGTACGTGTGCATGCCCTGAGCACAGGAGAGCCAGAGTGGCTGTATTAAGTCAGCCCCAGCAGACGTCAGGACAAGAATTACTACCAAAGACAGAGGAATTCCTAGTGTATAAACCTTAAAAGAGCTTCAAACACATGAAGAATACTGAGAGAACAGAAAGGAGAAATAGATAAATTGACAATTTTAATCAAAGGTTTTACTGTTCCTTTAATCAATAGAAAAGATACAAGAAAAAAATCAGTAAGCTGACTTAAGACTCAATGACACTATCAACTAACCATGCCATTTGCATAACACTGCCCTGGCCAACAGCTGCAGAATGTACCTTCTTTTCAAATGCCCATGGAATATTCCCAACATAAGCTAGGGTTGGAACAAGCCTCAACAAGTGTAAAGATCACAATCGCAGGCCGGGCACTGTGGTCCATGCCTGTAATCCCAGTGGCTCAGGAGGCTGAGACAGGAGGATCTCGAGTTCAAAGCCAGCCTCAGCAAAAGCAAGGTGCTCAACTACTCAGTGAGACCCTGTCTCTAAATAAAATACAAAACAGGGCTGGGGATGTGGCTAGTGTCCCTGAGTTCAATCCCCAGTACCCTCCCCCCTCCCCCAAAAAAGATCACAATGGATACACTCTCTAAATGTAAGGAAATGAAAACAGAAATAACGAAAAGTTGTCTTTGAAAATTCTCAAATGTGCAATTTTTCTAAATAAGACAAAGGTCAGAGAAAACATTAGAAAGGAAATTTTTAATGTTTTGAACTAACAATAATTAAAACACATCCCATAGATATTTGCAATATGCAACTAAAGAATGCTTCACAGGGAGTTTGTATTTCCAAATGGTAATATTAGAAAAATGAAAATGCTTTTAATGTTAGTAGTCAAAGGATCACAAGAAGCAGCTAAAGCAAGAGCACACCAAAGATAAAACGGAAGGAAAGAAAGAGTAAAGAGCAGAAATCAATAACAACAGACTAGGAGTTCTTGGAAACCCAAGTCGGTTGTTTGAAAACATTGATAAAATTGTTCCATTCCTAGCCAGATAAAAGAAAAGATGAGAGAAAAACATGATTCAGCAATTTCAAAAGCTAAGGAGGGGGCATCATTGCAGATAATGCGGGCATGAAATGGCAAGAAAATGAAATGAAAAATATTATGCCAACGCCTGTAACTCAGATGATCTGGGCATTTTTTTTTTTTCTGAAAGACACAAATGACCAAAACCGACACGAGAATGGGAAATGCCTGTTCAGCCTCAGATCTCTCAGAGAAGTTGAGTCCCTCCTGAACCCCTTTCCCCAGCACACGCTTTCCCCTTACCACACCCCCAGCCCAGATGGCTACAGCGATGACTTCTATCCACGTTTAAGAAAGAAATAACAACAATCCGTAACTCTTTCACAAAATACAGGAGGAAGGAAACCTTCCCGATTCTTATTACGAAGTCAGTAGAACCCGGATTCCAAAACCAAGAAGAATAGAACGAGAAAAATGCCCCAGATCAATCTCTCTTGTGAACCGACATAAAACCCTTAGTAACATATCAGGAAATCAAACCCAGCCCTCCCTGCACGCGAGCATAGACGACATGTGTCTATTCCTGCCACGGCCGTGTACATTCAACAGGATGAACAGAACACAGAGTGCCTGCTAATCTACGGAACCCAAATGGATCTGAAGTCCACCTTCCCAGGCCTGTAACTAATTAGGACACCCAGCTGTCGTTCACAGGAACACTCTTCAAACACGGGCATTTCGTTATTCCTTTGATAACCTCCTTTGATATTGCAAAATCTGAGCTTCTTTTTTTATATTCCTACGAAATGATGAGAAATGCCAGGAGAAAAATGTATTATAAAAATAAATAGGGTATAACCCTAAGAAATACAGTTCATCCACAATCATCTTTCATGTTAAGTTTTCAAAATTTTGTAAATAAAAAAATGTTTTTTTTTCCCCTAAAACCATTGAAATCACCCAACATGCACATAAATGAAAGGAAAACCAAGGTCGATATGAGGAAGCAGTGTGAAACAGTGAAATTCCCGGGTGGAAATTGGCCCGGCTTATTTCACTTCTTCTGAAAGTTGAACTGCTGAAGTCAAACTGTTTTAGAAAGTCATTTTCTCTCCCAAATGAGATTTGACTTATTTGAGTCAAAATCACTTCAAAAATCTAAGATGGGGAATGGGGAAATGAAAAAGAAACAAAAAGTAAGTGCAGTTCCATTGACGTCAGTAGGTCATTAAATAGGAGCCAAAGAAAAACCCAGGCGCACGTCAGCCCTCGGGTCCTCCCTGCGCGCCCACCTGCGCGCTTCCCTGGGAGATCAGAGGCACCCGTTCAAAGTGGGGGCGACCCCTCAGCTCACTACTCAGTCAGGGCTGTATTCTCCACCCGACATAGAAGTCAGCACTCAAAACGTCATGCAGTGTCTCCTGGGATGCTTCTTTGGAACCCCCACTACCTTTCACAACACCTGTTAGGACGGTGGTCTTTTCTAAAGAGACTTCACAATGCACCCGTTCATTTACATGAGAGGTCGCACGAAGGCAAAGAGTCTAAGGACAGAGCTGTCGGAAGCCTAGTTCGTCAAATAGAAAAAGAAACACGAGGTGGGATTCTTCACTCACTGTGCCAGGGCGCACCCAGCAGCCGAGAGGTGCCAGGCACCAGGGACCAGCAGGGAGCGAGGTGGACCGTGGTCTCGGTCACCGCAGAGCTGGAATTCTAACCAGGAGGACAGTGGGTGATTCGACGTGGGCAGCACTGTGGGGAACTGCACTTGACAGGGACCTGGCCTGGCCTGGGGCTGGGTGGCCAGGACCAGGGACACCTGGGGAAGAGGTGAAGTCCAAGCCCAGGGTGGGGGTGAGGGTGGGAAAGAACTGACCAGCAGAGGCCTGGCAGACGCTGCGGCCAAACAGAACCCAGGGCCACTGGGAGACACAGAGGTAAGGGACCAGCTGCAGCAGCCAGACTTGCAGCTGCCAGGCCCACGCCTACGGGAACCACTGCCGTCTCACTAACACACCGTGGGTCCCTGGGACCCACCTGCTGGGTAACCTGGTTAGGGGTAAGAGTGGGTGCCAACAGCGACTTGCTTCCAACCAACAGAAGGTGACTCTCACTTCTGTGACTGGAGGACAAGCCTTGAGCTCTTGTCTTGCTGGGGACCCTCCTGGTGCCTTAGCTGGCAGCCTCCGTGGGGCAAACGGCCCCGCCAGGGAGGGCGCTTAGTTGGGAAATGAGAGGGGACTCTGGCAACAGTCATCTAGGAACTGAGACCCTTGATCCAGCAGCTCCGGGGACTGTGTTCTTCAGGGTCCTGCAGCTCAGGGGCAGACCCTTCCCAGGCCAGCCTTCGGATGAGACTCAGCCCTGGCCGGCACCTTGCTCACAGCCAGCAAGAGAAGCTGCATCAGAGGAGCCAGGTTAGGTGTGGACAGATCCCAACCCACCAACACCGGGGTGGCCATTAGGGTTACGGTGAGCCTAAGTTGTGGGAATTTGTCACACAACACAGGGTGACTAATGTACTCACATATTTGCTCTTATAATTTTCATAGATATTTTCTCCAGTCGTCAGAGGTAAAAGCTGTCAGGCTGAGTCGTGTTCTAACACACCTGTGAGACAGAACACTTAACTATGAGACAGCAAGTTCCTCCCACAGAGAAAATGCAACTTAGCTGGTAAGTCCACATGTCCCTTTAATGCAGGAAAATAAAGTCAGAGGTGTTTGGCCCCGAGAACAGGGCCCACAGGACCAGCGCCAGGACCCACACAGTGGGAGACTCGAGTGCTCAGAGGGGGTCTTCCTGGAAAGTTGAACTGCTCTGTCTGCAAACCCCAGGGCTCTGGGAGCAGCACAAGCTGAAAGAGCTGGAGGTCATGGGTGGCCCACAAAATCACACAGGCAAAACTTCTTTACAGTGTTCCTTTTTAATTCCCCTTCCAGTGGGTGTTCATATTTGAAAATTTTGTTAAGTTGGAAGAAAAGACCAATATCAGTCCATACACATATACAAAGCAGAGAACTGTAAGATGTTTAGCAATATAAAGGGACAAATAAATGGGATTTCTCTGATTCTGAACCCCAGCTTCAGCCACATAACCTGGAACTGGATAACCATGTGCATATGTCATAGTTCAGAGAGGCGATGATTGTGACACACATCCTTGACCTTTTCTTCTGTAAATGATATTTCTTTGCCTAAATGAAACTTGACCTTTGAAGATATTCATATGAAAAATAAGTCTGCCCATGTGTAGCCTAAAGATAAAAGGAGCTGGGAAGTCCTGATTCAATTCCGTCGCAAGCCTTCATGTCCTTTCGTTTTTTCTTGGTTCTTTTTAGTAGTAGGTAACATTAGGATTCCCTCTGACATGATTATGAAAGTGTGGAATAGAACTTGCTCTTGTTCAAGTCCTGGCACTTCCCCTTTCCTCCCCTTCTCCTCCCCGCTCCCTTCCTCTATTGATCTGTCCTCTCACAGTGTTCCTTAATCCCATCCTTCTATGTACAAGCAGCTACCCTTAGGAACTACGGCTGTTCTCCAGGCAAGGACCCTGTGGCAGGAGCCCTCGGGCGTTACCTGGTTCTGTGCTGGACTAAGTGGACATGTTTGAAAATTCTCTTAGAAACTCTGGGGAGATAGTAGCTGGAACGAAAGGTAAACCATACTAGCAGAGGCAGGGCTGGGGAGTGGGGGGTCTTCCCATTTACTATTTTTTTCTATAAGTTGGGAAAATAACACTGACATTTGGACCTAGAGTGGACCGTATCTGTCAGATTCTGGAACGTCCTAATTTGTACTGTTCAGAACCACCAGGTTGCAGAGCATCAGCCGGCTACACCACTGAAAGCATGTGCTCTATGGAAAAGGGCACTGAAGTGAAGCCCTTCCTGCATGCTTCCTACCTCCCGGCAGTTCTTCCTCACACCCCGCACCCCAGGGGCACTCTGAGCTCCGTCTGCCATGCAGTTCTGCTCTCCTCCTCCCTGGAAAGCCCCTCAGTGCAAAAGGGAAGCTGGGAAACTCCATTTCCCTGGCCTGAGCCTCTGCCACCTCCTCCTCTCCCTCCAGCCCTTCCTCCCAGACCAGCTGGTACCCCCACTGTGGAAGAAGGAAACTAATAATCACTGTTGGCTGGAAGGAAACAGATTCTAAAGAGCTGCCATTACGATGACCATCTAAAATAGTCCTGTTAGCCTGTGCCATGGCCGCCTGTAATCCCAGCACTTGGGAGGCCGAGGCAGGAGGATCGTGAGTTCAAAGTCAGCCTCAGCAAAAGCAAGGTGCTAAGCAACTCAGTGAGGCCCTGTCTCTAAATAAAATCCAAAATAGGTCTGGGGATGTGACTCAGTGGCTCTGAGTTCAATCCCTAGTACCCCCCAAATAAAAACTCATCCTCTTAACAAAGAGAAGCCCCTTACCCCAGCTCAATCCAAAGACTGAAACCCGAGACCTAAGGTGGGAGGAAAAGGAACAGTCTGTCCTGCTCCCCAAACCCCTGCCGACCCCTCCCCTGTTGGACTCCGGGGCCAACTGACATCATCTACCAAGAGCAGGGGAGGTGGGTGGGATGCTGAGAACCTGTGGCCCCGCGTCCTCCGTAGCACCTACAGAGAAGACCTCAGTGGACCCCTTTCCCTGACATTTCCTCAGGCGGGGCTGACCACATCCCAGTCAGGGGCTGCTTCCTCACAAGTCATTGACAAAGGAAGAAACTGAGTCTGGAAAGATTCAATGGGTTCCTCGGGGTCACATGGCCATAAAGGAGCCAGAGCTCAGAGACACTGATCATCCTAAGTGCTGAAATCTGGCCTGATCCAAGCCACCTGTCAGCTTCACAACTAGGGGGAGAACCCAGCACCCAGCACCCAGTCCACCAGGAAGTGACATAGAGAGGCGTAAAGGGAACCTCATAGCCTGATGACACTCGTGTCACAGGAGATGCAGATGCCCCCATCAGGGACTGCCCATGCTTGGGCACAGCTGTCTTGATCGGCTTTCCAACTATTTCCCGTCCTGTCCCCACTCCCACCCTCTTTGAAATCTTTCTTGCTGAGCCTCTAAAACCAATGGCCTAGTCCTCAGCTGTGCCGAGGAGGAAGAATGAACGCTCTTTCTAAAGCAGCAGCCAAGATGCAGAGGGAAGAGGCAGAATGTGTGTGAGCGCACCGGGAGAGGGGTTCAGGGGTCTGTCCACCGCAGCTGAACAGATGATGCCCTGACACCGGGAGAGGGGTTCAGGGGGACTGTCCACCACAGCTGAACAGGTGATGCCCTGAGAAACGGTCCTCAGAAACCGAGTGTCAAGCCTCATCAGGTAGACGACATCCAAAATGACCAGATTTGGATGATAATCAGGCATCTGTTTTCTAGATAAATCAGAGGAGAAATCCATCTGTACAGAACCCTAGCCTTCACACCCAGTCACACAGATGCTCAGCTGAGTGTCCCCATCACCGGCTTACTCCACTGCTCGGCTCCCGCTATGAGATCTGGAAGCATGGAACGAATCCGGAGCACACCCTGGAAGGTCTGAATGAGTGAATTCCACCGACACCTCTGCTGGCAGCCGGGCGGCCTCTGGGAGCGTATCAGCCCTGCTCTCCAGCTGTTCTCATTTTCCTTAGCCAGAGGGAGATGGGAACAGCTGATGGCTTCACCCCCAAGCTCACGAGGCCCTGTCATTAGCACATCTCACATCTCGCCCCTGCAGCTGCCAAGCCAAGACTAACAGGACAGCAGGAGGGCAGCTGGCCGGGTTTTATGACAGAGTGTTGGGAGCGGTGGAAGCTGGGGATCACGCCTCCAGGGGGTTCAACGCATCCTCTGCGTGACCTTAGGACCGCTCACCCTCTGTGCCAGAAGGTGGATGTCTGTGTCTGGTGTTCACACTGTCATATCCCAGCTCCCGGCACAAATCTGGGATTAAAATAGGCAAAAACAAATGTGTTAACTAAAAAACAAAGCATCCATACTGGTGACCTCTGAAAACATGGTGGACTACACATTTATTCCTACTAAAACATATAAAAACATTAAATGAGACAACATTTTTAGAGGACCTAGATAACTGAACTAAAAATAAAGGAAAGAAAATTACAGGGAGTTAAAGAAATTCCCAATGAGAACACGACATTGCCAATACCACGAACACAGAGGGACCAATGGCTCCCCATAGTCCGGGGCTCTCAGTTTAGTAGCAGGGCACATGATCCTGAAGACAGGAGACAGAGTACTGTAGCTGAGACCCTCGAGTAACTAAGTTACCAGGGCTAGAACAACCCTAATAAATGCCCAAGGAGGCAGCAATGTGGCTCATCTCTACCCAGAAATCAGGTGAGGGCGGGGGAATCTCCCAAGAGAAACTGAAACTTAAAACCTTTGCCACAGGGGTATGGAGACCAAAATTACAATAACCATGTGTCATAAAATTCCTAAGATGAGAAATTCACACAAACACTGAGCTCAGACAAGCAAATTCCCTAAGGCACCTGTCACATGTGAATAAACTCTGCTTCACGGGAAAGTTCCTGGATTTGTATCATAATCCAGCATGCACATGATTCCCGTGGAGGGGGCAGTGGTGGAGGGGAAAAAACTGAAAGTTTACAATTCAAAATTGTAAAGCATTAGGAGAGATAATTCATGATAATAAAGAATCTACATCCTAAGCAGTTGAGGTAATGAAATAATATGAAAGGGTAACAATACATCCTCCAAAACTATTAAAGACATGAAAGAACACAAAGAAACCATAATGAAAGGCATTGAAAGGACATTACTTTTAAAAAGATCTAGCAAGTTTAAGAAAGAACAGAAGAAAGCTTCCATAAATGAAAAATTACAGGCATTGGAAAATGTAAAAAAAAATAAAAATAAAACGTCAATAGTTTAAAAGCAATTTAGACACAGATCAAGAGAGGATTGGTGAAATGGAATTCAGAGTTGGAGACATCACCTAGAATATAAAGCAAAGGGAAATGAAGAGACAAAGAGAAGCTAAAAAGGTTGATGAGTAAGTTCCAATCATAAATAATAACAGTTCCAAAGGAGGTAACTAAGAGAAAAGATCAAGAAGGTAATTGAAGAGATAATGGCTATGAATATTTCATAATTGACTAGATTTGAAAAACACATCAAAGCCAGAGATACATAAAAATAAATCCATATCAAAGCAGATGATAATAAACTACAGAAGCACAAGTACACACAAGCACATACACATACACACACAAACAACAAAGAACTACCTTAATAGCAAGCAGAGTAAAAGGCAGTTGTATTGCAAAGGAATAATCAGGAACACTGCAGAGTTCACAATTGCAGAGACCAGGATCCAACACATGTCATTTGCTCAACTGCCATCCTGGAACTCAGCACAGAGCTAAACTAACATTCATGTAAAAGATAAAACGAATGCTTTCCAGACCAACAAGGGCAGAGAACTGCTCATGGAGGCTGCCAGTAGAGGCTACTTATTGTAATAAGGAGCAAACTGAATCTGGAAGCAGAATGGTGTGCAAGGAATCATGATGTAAAATGGGAATTAAGCCAGAATAAACCTGCACTGCTAGACACAAAAAGAGCCTCCTCCTGCGTCATGGAATTACTTGATGAGGGATGCATCTCAGGAGAGTAGAACTAATACCACACAGCAATACTCATGAAAGTGGGAGGGGCAATGAGAAGCAGGAAAGCATGCTCAGCCTGTGGGACGGTGAGGGAGGAGGCCCAGGAACTTAGTACCTCTATCCAGACTCTGCTAAGTGTAGACATTAAAAATTTAATGGCACTACTGAAATGTGGAGACAGAGTAGATAACCTTTAATAGAACTAGGAGGAGAAAGTGTAAATAACCCCTCAACAATCTAACAGGAGACAGAAAAGAATGAAAAGGTGTCTCCAAATGGTAAAAGCTGAAGTTATTCTCATTAAAATTTTAAAAACGAGAGCAAGGACACTGTGCTTTCAATCACTGCTTTTGTGACCACTGTCATGGAGAAGCTGGCCAGCAAAGGCAGCAAGACACCAAGGGCAGTGCAAGGACTCCGCAGGAAGAAAGATGATCGCACCCTCGTTCTCAGGGGGTAATTCCTACAATCTCTATGAAGTCAGTCCACGAACTGGAATTAATACACATTAAGCAAAAATCCACTCACAAAAATAAGTAAGACATGAACCATTGATTAGAACTGCTTAGAAGAATACATTTGTGGAAGAAGCAAGAGCATACATGGGCTGGCTCATGCTGGTCCTGAATAATGGGCCAGAAGACCACAGCAGTCTGCTTGATGACCACAGCGGTCTGCTCACCTAATTTGTTTTTAAAATGTTGAAGATGTGCCACATTAAAGACTGAAAATTTTTGAAGCCCGGCGGCACCATCCAGAATGATTACAAGTCCATTAGGTACTTGGAGTACCTAGAAATATATTTTATGAAGATGTGTAAGAATTTGGGAAAGAAAATTATTTCAAAATGATTGAGTAACATTGCAAAGAACAAACAGAGAAATGAGCACGTTCACGATGGGCACCTTGATGCCATGAAGGCCGTTCTCCCACAGAACCAACCTTCCAGTCTGCAGAATCGTAGACTCGGCCAGATGATGCCAAGATTTGCATGACATCCTGCACTTTCAAGTCCAGTCAAAACGGCTTTGAAGGGGAAGATGCGCCTTCTTGGGTGCTCAGCAGGCCAGGCACAGCTCAAAGCACTTTGCCTCTGTCTTCCTCTCGGTCGGTCCTCATGACACACCTGTGGCTAAACTCGCTGTGGGCGCCCCTTCAGAGAGGAGCCTGTGGAAGGAGCACAGGGGTTGTCCCAGGTCTAGGGTGACCAACCAGCCTGGGTGTCCAGCCCTGGATGTGGGAATTTTCACTGTTGAACTTGGAATGCTGGGAACTCAGAAGTGTCAATCACCTTCCCAGCAAGTGGGCAGCAGAGCTGGTATGCAAACTGCCACCGCTGACCTCCGTTCTCCCCTGGGCACCATGATGTACCAACTGATCTAAACACTTACAACATGTATAAAGCACAGGACACGGAAAACAGCACAACAGTAGATCAGGATAAATAATAGGCTAATGTGACCAGAGGCATATCTGTCTGTGGCTGGTTTGGATAGAAAAGGGCAAGAACTCAACAAAGGTCACTAGGACGGGTGGTTACCTAGAGGTGACAAAAAGAAATAGATCCTGACCTCAAATGACAAATAGAAAATAAATTCATCAAACTAAAAGTCAAGGGCAAAAGTTAAAATTTAGAAGAAATTTTTTAAAAATTCTTTTTGGTAGCTCAGAACAGAGAAGGAATTGTTAAAAACCAAATTTAAAGAGCAACATGAGCAAATGATAAGAATAAGTACTTCAAAAATGAAACAGAAAAAATGTACAAACACATAAAAATAAAGTCTGAGAACCTCTAGTAATCAGGAAAGTGGCAGCTAAAACAATGAACTGCCCAGCCTGTCAAATTTGAAAATATCAAATATTGCCAAATTTTGGGTAACCAAAACTTGCCATGTAATAATTTGGGCAACCAAATTAGAAAGTAATTGACAAAAGATATTAAAGTAGGAAATGATTTACTCTACAACTCAGCAATTCACTTGGAAGAGAGTCCCTGGGGCTCACACCTGTGCATAGGAACTCGGAACCAGAAGCCACAGTATCGAAGAGTTGGAGAAAACAGGTATTTACCAACAAACGTGAGCATTCAGTTTAATCACTCAGTTAAAAGGAGCAAGCTAAGCACCTATAGCAACATGCACAGTCTTTAAAATATATTTTTTTAAAAAAGCAAGTTGTAGAATTTGCAATAGAGAGTCATATGGCTAATATTTAAATCCAAAATCAGAATTGATTAGGATTTGTATATATACAAACCCACCAACTTTGGAGAAGAGGATGGGCCAGGGGGAGGGGGCCCTCAATGTATCTTTAACATTTTACATCATTAAATTTTAAAAATCCTTAGCATATGTAATAAAATCTAGTTGGCGCGATTATGGGTGTATGAATTATTTTACGTCTTTTCTTCAATTTTTAAAATTTTCATATTTTATGAAAGAGTGAACAATGGAGCCGAAATGCTTTTTCATTCATCATTTTCATGATTGTATCTCAAATTACACTGAAATTGGCTGAAAAAGTGATTTTAATTTTAAAAATTAATTGGCAGGCTCCATTTCAGAAGTGCGCCTGTTCTGTAAGCCAGAGCTCAGGTGACCTGCCGCTATAACTCGGACCAGGCCCAACGCAGGCTCCCAAGAACCCTAGGAGCACCGCCATCGAAACCAAACCCAGTGGTTCATGACCAGCTTGCCTCGGAACACAAGGAGGCACGAAAGACACGGCTGAGGCAAAGACCAAGTGGGAAGGAGCAAGACTCCTCAGCACCGTCATCGCTGGACTCAGACGAGGACCAGTCCACGCTCCTGGCCGTCCCTTTTACAAACACGGTGGGATCCATAGAAGGACCACAGAAAAATCTGAGGAGGAGGCTGCTGAGATAGAGAGGCCCCTGCCCATGTGCCTGGGTCTCAGACTGAAAGCTGAGTGTGAGCATGGTGTCATCACTGACATCCCCCTGCGGACATCTGAGCCCAGAAAGCATCATGTGACCGCCACTGATGCCCCAGGACACAGAGACTCTATCAAAAATCACAAGCCCACATTCATCTCAGGCTGACTGCGCTCTGCTGGCCTGCTGTCGGGGTTGGTGAATTTGAGGAGGTAATCGCCAAGAATGGGTGCCCACGTGCACACCCCCCTGGCTCACCCACACTAATCGTTGGTGTTAACAAACTGGATTCCACTGAGTCACCCTCCAGCCAGAAGAGACATGAGGACGTCACTCAGGAAGTGAGCACCCACAATGAGAAGACTGGTTAGAACCCTGGCATGTGGCATTCCTGTCTCTTTCTGGTTGGAATGGTGACAACATGCTGTTGTCCAGTGCCTTGGTTCAGGGATGGAAAGCCATCTGTGAAGAAGGCAGTGCCCATGGACCTACCCTGCAGGAGCCTTTGGACGGCACCCTACCACCACTCTTCCCAGGGGCAAGCCTTTGTGTCTGCCCCCCTAGGATGTCTGTGACATTGATGGAAGTGGCACTGTCCCAGTAGGCCAAATGGAGACCGCCATTCTCAGCCCAGCATGATGGTCACCTCTGCTCCAGTCAATGTCACAACAAGGGTAAAGTCTTGAAATGCACCATGAAGTTTTGAGCGAAGCTCTTCTTGGGGAGAGTGTGGATGTCAAGGTCAAGAATGTGTCCGTCAGGTGTTCACTGTGGCAACATCATGAGTGACAGCAAAATAAGGCACCGATGTGCTCAGCTGGCCTCACTGCTCAGTTGGTTATTCTGAGCCCGTCAAGCCACTCAGCACAGGCCGTGCTCCTGTCCCACACGGTCACACTGCTCACACTGCCTGCGAGATTGCGAGCTGAGGGGAAAGGCTGATACCACTCTGGAGAGAAGCAGGAAGACCCGAGAGTCTTAAACCTGGGAGATGGTGGCTATGGCATGAGAGCCCTGCTCACTCTCCTCCTCTGTTCTGCTGCTCATGAGATAGACAGTCGCTACCGAGTCATCCAAGTATGACAAGATGGCTTTGGAGCTGGCGAAGTCACCCGCTCTACCCAAAAAGCTAAACAAATACCAAATCTAACCTGTCGCCCTGTCTTAACCCATGGTGGAACAACTGGCTCGGAGCCGCGTCTCTACTGTCACGTGAGATGACTAGTAAATGACAGGTTAGTGGCAACAGAGCCTCGTGGAAACTTCAGAAGAAAGGAGGATGCGTCCTGAACTGTTTATGTGTGGGTGTGCATGGAAATTTTAAGTTATTTGTCTTTAAAATCAGTGCTTTTTAATGGAAACAACTTGACCAAAACTCTGTCACAGAATGTTAAGACCCATCATAACAAAGTTGAATGAGGCAAAAAAATAATAAACAAATCAAAACAAACAAGCAAAACCAGGTTCTCAGATCTCATTCAGATTCAAGTGAGCGTAGATCCCAAGACAAGGGCTCAAGTCCTCTCCTGGCTTTAATTACCAACACAGCAAAACAGAGCAAGGAAACTTTTGGTGAAATTGCGGGTCAGTGCTCACCATGCTCTGCTGGGGGAAGGAATGTGCAGGGACGTGAGTCTTCCAAGAAGGGAGCATCTGAACCGAAAGGGGAGGCCAGAGCTTCCCCTGGGTACCCGATGAGGCTGCCCAATTTTTTAAACAGTTGCCAAGTGAGCTACGCTCTTACCGAAGCCCTGGGACCACCTAAAAGCTTATGGGACAAAAAACCTCAATACGAGGCTGGATGGTTTGGCTTCTCCTCCTCGTCTATCAGTGGAAGGCAAGGTCACCGGGCATCACATAAAGCACAAGGAACTGGAGGAAAATGACCCGGAGGAAGCGCGAGACTGAGAGGGCAGCCGGTTGGAAGGCCACGTCGGAATGTTTCAACTGGAAAACAAAGTTCATTTGCGCTGCGGTGTCATCGCCTTAGAACAAACCAGTTCACCATCTTGTTGCCCAGGCGTGATGGTGATGCCAAAGAGAGAACATAGATTACAAAATGTTCACCACGGCTTTGGAGGGGGCCTCACAGCTGCCACACCGGCTGCACACACACACACACACACACACACACACACAGCTGCAGGTGGACCCTCCTCTGGGGTGAGGACAGCGACCAGAGAGTTGGCAGGATTGCGTGAGACGGAGCAGGGCACCAATGCAGAGCGGCACCAATACAGCACCTGGCACCAACGCACCCCATGAATGTCCTTTAGGTGACCACGTAGTGACACGACGACTTCAGGGTTCATAAAACACTAAGCAAACCTGTATAAAGAATCAGCTACTGAAGATGCACAGAAAGTGTCTTCTGAAACAGCCTGTCTCCAGGACCTCGATTTCCTCCCTCAGTCACTGAGGCCTGCTGAGACAGCACTGGCCAGCACTGCTCCCCGTGGGCACCTGCCAGCAGGCGACAGGGCTGGCCACTGGGCACGCAACACCGGAGACTGCTGCTCACACCTGCCCTGTGAGTCACGGGTGCTGCGGAACCAGGTAGCTTTAGAAGGCTCCAGGACCACACCCGTACAGAAGCCTGGGTTTGTCTGCAGTGGTAACGAGTTCCCTTCAGCGTCATGGGCACCAGGAAGAAACGTGCCCAGTTTCTTTAAATGCTGCGGCATCCATTCTTGAATTTTCTTTTTTACAGTTTCCACAGCTGCAACATCTATCTAATTAGGTGTATGTTGACTTTGAGTTCTTAAAGATGTTGGAAAAAAAGCTTCCAAACATTTAAAAGTGGATTTAATTTTTGTTTCCACAAGGAAGGAATAGAAAGAGCCAAAGGACAAGTGAGAGGAAGAAGTCGTCTCCATCTGCGCAGCGTGGTATGGAGAACGCGGCTGGCTTCCAACGCAGGGCAGCCTCTCCACCTGAAGCCCTACGACAGGATCGCTCCCAGAGACAGCACAAGCAAAGGCTCGGGAAGAAGAGATCATCGGGTCAGAGGAAGCCCCAAAGCTTTGATGATGGACCAGTGGAGAAGCCGAAATGGACTAATGGAGAGGAGGAGTCTCCAATCTGAGAAGGGCAAGAACGCCTGAAGGCTCAGGAAGAGGGCCCTGGGCACCTCTGAGGGCCAGTCCCGGCTGGGGCTAAAAGACAGCTGGGGAGAAGTCACAGCCTTAGGTCCCTTGCAAAGCCAGCACCTCCAGGGGCCTGCCCTCCCTCTGCGCAGACAGGCATGCCACAGGCAGGGAAGTTCTGAGCCTGTGGACTCTCAGGCACAGAGAGGGATGGCCGTCCAGTGCCAAACCAAAACAAAAGGATTGAGTCAGAACAAACTGCAACAACAAAGCATTATGGGATGATGTCATCTTTTACCCGGTTCCCCTGCTCAACTCACAGACCTGGGGTCAGGCTTAAATCCCTCCAGCCAGAGGATTCCTTTTTTAGACAAACTGACCAGCCTAAAGGGGGAAAAAGAAAGAATCGGTGGCATTGGCGGTTTCCTGACAAAACAAAGCCTACCAGTCAATAAGTGCATCTGTGGAAGCACGAGGGAGCTCCAGTCAGCTCATTAGCATCCCTTTATCAAACATCAAAAGAAAGCCACAAGTTGCATTTGAGGAAAATCAGAGATTATAGCAAAGGGGGGAAGGAATCTCAAAACTAATAGTGGCCACACAGTGAACAAAGAATGCTTAGCAAGTAACAATACGCTCAGACTTAACAGATATCTTGTACCCACTCCAAAGAACCAATAAGACACTACAATTAAAGAGATAACATTCAGACAGCAAAAACACCACTTAGAAATTAAATATATGGCGGCAAAAATTTAAAAAGAACCAATAAAAACATTTAAAAAAATAAAAATTGAATAGAAGGGTTGGAAAATATTAGTAAACAACTTTTCCCGGAAAATAGACCAACAATGCAGAAACGAAAAATAGGTATGAAAATTGAAGAATATTTTCAGGAGGAAGAAGAAATAGTTGAAAAAATAATACAAGAAAGTATATTAGAATTTTACAACAGGAATTTTCAAGCTGAAAGGGGTAACTGAGTCCCCAGCACAATTACTGGTAAGAATTTCATTAACACACATCATCGTGAAATGTAAAAACAACAGTGACAAAGGGAAGATAATAGCTTCCAGAGAGAAAAAGAAAGACAACATTTAAAGGAGTAACAATCAGGATGTCATTGATTTTTCAAGCAGTAATGGGCATAAAGACAACAGACCTTATAAAATACAGAGGAGATACGATTTTCACCTTGATATTTTATATCCAAACTAGCAAACAAGAACAGAATGACTGGACACCACATACGTGTATTTGTACATGCATACATACACATATATACACATGGAATACACACGCACACACACATGCATGCATGGTGTGGCAGACATATATTCCAGTCTTCTTTCTTACTCACAGAACTGTTTTGTTTGAATTACAAAATGTGTGTAGCAAAAAGTATTTACTTTTCTACCATCCTATGCAGCAAAAGATGACCTGAGTCAGAAACTGACCAATGACACCTACAAGAAAGTCTTCAAAAAGGCTTATGAAATCCTGAAGCAGCACCATAAATGCAAAAGCTGACATCTAATATGGCAGAAAAAAATGAAAGAGATCACCTGATTGTATCACTGACCAGCTGCTACACGGTATCAGCTACTTGGCTGCTCCCTTCACAACTGTGTGTTATATAAAGAAAGAAAGAAAAAAAAATTTGAAAAGTTGCTGTGTCAGGTTTTCCATTATTTGCAGCTAAAAGCATCCTTGACACATTCACAAGTTAGAAAATAACTCTCTCAAACACTCTCCCTTAGGAAGTTACAGAAGATGTGCTTCACAAAAATAAGGAACAACCTAAGAAAATGGGGGATCCGACATGGGAAGGGTGTGAGAGGGATTTCCATCATCTTGGTACTAAGTCCTGAAACAACAGCTGAAACGTAGACCTAAAAATTAGCCAGTTAACACTGGAACTGGAGGGTAAAGGACTCCAGGAAAGATGATACCAAGTAAAAATAAATAATTAATAGGTCAGGTGGTGTGTTTGCTCATATTGAAAGGAATTTCACAGTACTTCCAGAAAGTCTGGAGATAAAGCAGAGGTTGTGAGATAAGAAAGACCAAAAACCAAAGTGTTTTTCCTGTTCTCAATCTCAATACAGAGCCGTCACCTCTGGTCACCAAAATGAGTAGGGATATCTTCCCATCAATAACCAGTTCTTCAGTGAATATTAACTGGTTGTCCTAAATTTTAACTCAGTTCTGACATTATCTACCCAGAGATACCTTCAAAGGATCTTAACTTATGATTAGCATTCCAGATACTAATGCTAAGTCCTAGGTTGTCACCTGTACTTCTAATCAACTGGATATAAGTAGTAAACAAACAAACATACAAAAAGAAAAGGCAACTATTAACTCAAGGGAAAACAAAAAGTTGCTATAAATAGGGTTCTCATGATCCCCTCCTCAGGCCTGATTAATTTTCTAGGACTGTTCACAGAATTCAGGGAAACATGTATGTGTACTGGTTTATTATATTAATGAAGGGCATAATAAAGAATACAGATGAACGACTAGGTGGAAGAGATACATAGGACAAAGAATGTGGGAAGGGTGTGAAGCTGCCATTCCATCTCCAGGTGACCTTCACATATTCAGCAATTTGGAAATTCTCAAACCCCATCATTCTGGGTTGCAATGGAGACTTCATGACACAGGTATGATTGATGAAATCACTGGCCATTAATGATCACGGGACATTGAGGCAGTAAAGCTGAAAGACCCAACTCTCCTTCACGGGTGTTTCTAGTGGCTAGCCCCCAACCTGAAGCAACGTGGAGTCCACCCCCTCCCCAGCCACCTGTCATCTCATTAACGTACAAAGGACATTTATCGCTCCAGATGTCCTGCAGAGCTATGTGCCAGGAACCAGGACAGTGTCCAAATATTTATTACTTATTATATCATAGTATCACAGTTTGGTACACAGAAAACAAAATGAACAGTGAAACAAACATACGAAAAAAAAAAAAAACATTAACTCTAGTAAAAGCGAAAAATTTGCACAGGGGCTGAAATGGAGTCACAGAACACCGCCTGGCTCTACTGTGAAAAATACTTGCAAAGTCTTCACAGTGAAAACATTGAGTTTTTAAAAAATTATGGCAACACTATATTGAGAAGTTGGAAAGAAAAACTGAGGTGTCTGTAGTAAAGTAAGCAGGGTGGGGAATAAGAAGGCAAAACAATAAACCATAAAGAGGTTTGAATTTTCTTTCCCATGGGTGAGAGAAAAACATTAAAGAATGCTAAACAGGAAACTAGCAGGATCTAACTCATGATTGAAAATGTGACTTTGGCTATGGCACTGAACACACCACTCCAGGACAAGAGAAAAAGTCAGTTGAGGAGGCTGCTACCGTAGAGACGAGCGTTTTCTACAGAAGGAATTTTTCTAAGCAGCCTGGATTGGGGAAACTGCTTGAAAAGCCCATTTTGAGATGGAAGGATGTGGACAGATGGGAATGTATGCTGGAGTTTGATTGCTTATGATGTGGAAGGGGAGACACAGCCATGACTTCCTACGTGTTAGCAGGAGGCCTCTGGAGAAGGAGGACATTACTCCTGAACTGGGGAAGCCTTGGGAGGGAGCACTTGGCAGTGGAGGGTTTGCAGTACAGGGTTCTATTTTTGGACTTGATAGTGTTGATTTGTCACAGAGGGTACCAAGTGGGCACCTGGGCAGGGACTCAGGATAACAGATAAGGCTGGGGACAAACCCAGAATGTGCTCCACCTTCAACAAATTTAATTCCTCTTGCCATCATGAAGAAATGTTTCAGTACATGTTTCTAAACAACCTCAATGGCATGATTGGAGGTACTGATTAATATTTGGTACTGAGAATCCAAGGATAAGCAATCAGAGCTTGGTTTCTCTCTGGGGTCACATCCATTCTAAGGAAAAACTCTCCACTAGAGTCTTAGTCATAAAATAATAAAAGCCCAAACCCATAAAATAATTTCCTATTGTTCACTTGATTTAATAGACATTTTCCTCTAAGATCAGCAGACTTCTGTTCTTGTGTAAGGAGCATGTTCCAAATTAAAGACCACCTCATGCACACTTTGAGGCGGTTTCCATTTTTTTGGAAGTTCTTTGCAATGAACATTCAAAAGAACCCATTTGTAAGACTTTCGAGACCCTTTGACTACCGTGCTTTTTATTTTCAGGTCATGGGTCTCCTCGAGAGTCAGCTGTATTCTTTCTGGGCTTTCTCATTGCTTCTTCTTTTCTGCAATCCTTTTTATTTAATCACCAATCCCCAAATTGGTCTTTATTGCTGGGTGGATTTTAACAAGAACTGGGTTTTAGCCACATTACAGTAGGCATAGTGGGGTGAAGGGCAGCAGTGGCAATTGCGAAATAACACGTACCATAAAGTGGTAACGGTTCGTGATTGAGGCCAGTTGTTGAAAAATGAATGCCTGATATATAGAATCATAGAAATGTAGAGTTCGAGGCCAAGGCAAATCATTCTTTGGTGGGCTGACAGCGCCTCTAGCGGCAGAAAAAAGGCGACGGAAGCGGGGACCAGAGAAGCTCAGGAATTTTTAAAAAGGCACCTGCTGAGTGAGTCCTCATTATGCAAACAAGATCCACAGGTGTCCGACTTTAAGGGGATTCGACTCGGGGAAATCTAAGTCTGTAAGACAGCTATAATATACGCACTTTGGTTCAACTCTGAAATGAGGACAAGCTCTACACGAGGTTGATGTAAGCGAATATTTACGGTCAAGGATCTGTGGATAGGCAGATGGATGCGGCTGAAGTTTGGCCGCTACCTACAGCTAGGGAACGACCTGACCAGGGCGGAGAGGGATGTAGTAGGAATGGGTCAATTTTAAAAAAACAAATGAGACGGCGGGGAATCGCGGCAGGCACAGCGGCGGAGGAGGATCTGGTTCACCTGCGTGGCTACTGCCGGTCCCCCAAGGGTATCGGTGGGGGAGGCGGTGGGGGAAGAAAAGCTCGTAGAGGGTTGACCCAAAAGTTGGGGTGTGGGGCTCACTACGGGACAGGTTCGGTACGGTGGCCCCACGAGCATCTTTCGAGGCGACACGTGTAACTGTCAAGATACTGAGACACTTTCGAGCAAATGTCACCCAAGAGGGGAGGGGACGGGGGAGTAGCCCAAAGCTGGTGCCATCCGAGCCTGGCGCTGGCTGCTTCAGGGCCGCGAACCAAGTGTTCCCACCTTTCCCCCGGGAACTGGCACCTGGGAGGGGATCCGTCTCCGGCTCTGGGCGCGCGAGCCGGGGCTTCTCAGATGCGCCCCAGTGCGCCGCCTCTCGGGGCAGCCCTGGCATCCGCAAGCCCGGTGCAGCGCGTGGTGCCCCGGGGGTGGGGGCGCAGGCAGCCTCCTGGGCTCGGGACTTACCTCGGGCCGCGCGGGGCGCGAGCAGAACCCCGGCCAGGGCGAGCAGGAGGGCGCGGGCGGCGGGCGCGGGCGGCGGGCGCGCTGCCATGGTCGCCAGCCTTCCGTGCAGCAGCTCTCGGGGCCCGGCGGCCAGCGCTGCACCATCCCACGCGGGCGCCGAGCCGGGATCTCCTGCGCAGCGAGTCGGCTCGACCCCCTCGCTCAGCGCCCGCGCGCGGAGGAGCGAGTCTAGCCTTTCATTTTTTTAAAAAAGTTTCCCGAGTGTGTGCGTGCGCGCGCGCGCGGCTCTGGCACGAGCCGGCCCTGACCGTTGCAATAAATGAGCGAACTGCCCGAGTTGGCGCGGGGAGAAGGATCGCTGGTGAGAGCAGGCCGGCCTGTGAAATGGACCCACGGCCAACAGTCACCGTCCTCATCACCACGGAACAAATTATCGTCTCCCCCACCCCCGCCCGCCGGCGGCGTCCCGCGGGTCCTAGAGACCGCGGCGGGGGCCCCGCCCGCCAGGGTCCCGCCCAGCGCCGAGGCTCGCCCACCCCAGGGGCGGCTGGTGCAGGGCGCCTCCTGGGCCGCGCGAGCCGGCGGCACAGACGTGGCTCGGTGGCGGCTCGGGCCGGAGCGCACACATCCCCGCCCCAGGATGATGTGGCCGCGGGGCCCCGGGCGCCCGGCTGCCAAGAGCACACGCGGCGGCACGGTCCAGCTTTCCAGGCTGAGCCTGGAAATGATGACTCGGCCGCTTGCTGCCGGCTCGCGGAGAACCGGCGGGACAGGAGTAGCAGGTCTGAATGGCGATCTACAGCCCCGGCTGGCGCCCCGGCCCTAAGTCCCCAAATGGGCATCTCGCCCCCAGAAATAGGTCTGGGACTGGCAGGCACCAGGCATCTGGGCATGGCGCTTTTCTTATATTGCTTTAAGTTTCATGTTGATCATTGGCTCACGATTCTTTTCTGTGGCCTGGATTAGGAAAAAAGTGGACTGCGACATTCCCCAAACCTTTCTGATCTTAAGAAGCATTTAGGTTGGCTGCTGAAAATAAAGATTCAGGGCGCCCTCCTGTCTTCACAATGAGGCTCTCAGGCCACGGTGCCAGGTAGCTCAGGGGTCGGGAGAAGCACCACGGCAGGAATGGACCACCTTGCCTTCTAACCCTGGTGCTGGGCCTGCTTGGCCAGACAGCCTCCTGATTCTGGGTATTAGTGCCCTCACTCTGACCATGTGAGCAGCAGCAAGTCGGCCACACAGCAGAAGTGACTGGACATATTAAGGATGGTGAGTGCCCACCTTAGGGTGCTACTTTGGGCCCCAGCCCTGGGGACCTCTTCCAATAGGTTAAAGACTGCCATCCTAGTCCAGACCAATGAACTCAAAATCTCCCCAGATGGGCAAATCCCAGACAGTTTTCAAAAACACAGGTGATTGCACCGCAGCCAGGGCCAGATTCACGCAGGGAATCCACCCTGGTCCTGAGCCCTCCCGAAGACTCCTGCCACCGTCCACTGGGCAGGCTCCTTTCTCAGTAGCTCCCTCCCACCCCTGGGTGTTTGCAGTGTTCCCAAACAGCAAATCAACCCTCTGATAAGATGCGGGACTTTTTTAAAGGAAAAAAAAAAAAAAAGTCAGAGGCATGGCTCATAGGGCCCTTCCCAGAGTGCAGTCTCAGGCCTGGAGTAAGGCCCCGGCTGAAATCCAACCCTGCTATTAACCAGCTTTGCATGTTCTTCTTTGTTTCATCCATTCAATCAGAATGAGCAATGCTATGTAGGGACCTAGGAAGTCAAACTAAAGAGAAATGCCTCTTGCCTTCAAACTTTTCTGTCTTGTAGGATAAGACAATAAATCAGCATGATCAGACACTGTGAGCTGGTTGCTTAATAATAATAATAATAATTAGGCTGTTCCTTAACATCTATGCCTAGTACTTATTGCATGCTTTGTGCCACTTCAGTACTGTGCTAAGGTGCTTCACTGCATTATTTCAATCCCATGTCCGAATATACAGATGAGACAGCCGCATGCAGAGGTCAAGGACCTTTTCCACCACGCAGGGAAGAAGTGGCCCAGCCTCAGATCTGTTGGAGGCCTAGGCCACGTCTTTAGCCCTGAATTCCAAGCTTTAGTTGCGGCATCTGTTAAGTGAAATTAAAATGCAAACCTCTTGGGGTGGCGGTGCAGAGCCTCCCCCACTACCTGGTCCCAGGGCTGTTTGCTAAGGGCTCCGACCCCTGGCCTTTGTGTTGGGGTTCTGGTTATGAAGGTCTGGGAAGGTGTGTTCAGGTGCTTCTGTTACTACTGATTTCATAAAGCTCCAGAATCAATGAGCAAGAGGAGTGAAAACGGCTCCCTTTGTTGTCGCCAGGCAGACCTGCTTCAGAAGTGCAGCTGTTGCCTGTTGACCTTCTGTGAGGCGTGGTGCTCTGCTCTGATGTGAGCTGGGCCCTGGGTCTTACTTTCTCCCCTAATGATCCATTTCTTTTTGCTCTTAAATATTCAGCTGTTGCTCTTTACAGTAAAAGTTTGATTTTTTAAACCCAGAACTTGCAAAGCTTTCTCTAAAAGGTTAAATGTGCCCTGAGACTGTCCTTACTTTTTGACTGGAACAAAATAGCCATTGCAGAAAAAGAAAACCCTAGCTGCAAGCCCTGGCTTGTCACCCCTCTAATATGCCCTCTCTATGAAGCAAGGAGCCTGGCCGACGCTCTGTCCGTAAAGACTTCACGCACGACAACAGCAGCCAGCTAAGGCAAAGAGCAGAGCCTGCATCGTCTGGCAGATGGTCTGCCTTTGGAAGGGAATTCTGCCTCCTCATTCATAGGAAATGGAAGCCGACGTCTCATTCAATACTGGATTGTTAGGTAATGGGGTAGGGTCAGAGGCCAGGATCTGCTCATTAAAATTTCAGATAGATGGCTTGTTGTCCCTTCCTTTCTAGAAGAATTGACCTTTGCAATACGGTTTCCTGTGTGCTATTTTTGTCTAACAGCCTGGGCATTCACAATGAACAGGGCACTCATTTCTTACCCACGCTTACATTCAGCTCAATCCACTTTGAGTACAGTGGAGGAGAAATGGAGGCGAAATTTCCCACCCGGGGTTTGACGGGCAGCCACTCCTGATGTGGCCGAGAGTGCAGGTCAGACTGCTCGCAGCTCCACTTCTGGATGGAACTTGAGACCCAAGCTCACAGAACAGCTTTTATCTCTCCAAGCACAGTTCCCAAGGCTTGTTGCAAAAGTAAACAAACACAGTCACCCCATGATTAAGATTCTTGGAAATCTTTTCAGTTCCATCTCTTGAGATTGAAAGTCCTGCTCCCATCCGCCTATAAGAACACAGAGTCTGCTTTTCTTTCCACAAATCTCACTTCAAGAACTCCTGCTTTCACCTCCTGGAAACCTGGCCCCGCTAAGCCTCCGGCAGAATCAACCCACCAGGCCCATTATCACACAGAGTCAGCACTTAAGGAAGTAGTAGCCAGTCTATATGCTAAAGGAGGCCAACTGGGCAGGAACCATGATCATAGGTGCTCTGGGTCAGAAGGGGTGAGGAAGATGGCCCCCTCCATGTGCACTTGTGTCACCTGCCAGTGGGACTTCAGCCTCTGCATCTCCATAACTGTGATGGGAACCAGTAGCTGTCCCCCAACTACAGTGACTCGGCACCTGGGAGGAATCCCCGCAGCCAAGACGGCCCTCCTGGCTGCACATGCCCGTCTTTCCTGCTCTCGCTTGAGAGGGAGTGAAAAGGCTGTACCAGAGAAAGGCCAACAGACTGTCAAAAACAAACACAGCTCACACGAGACCACCAAACGTTTGTGGATGCTCCTTCCTTGAAGTTCAGTACCGGCTGTGCCTGGTGACATGGCCCCAAAGTGACACCGTGAGTTCTCAGTCTGACCCATGAAGGGCTTTCCCCCTTAGCTCAGGACTCTCGCTCTGGGGGAAGCCAGCCGCCTTCCCAAGAGGGGACTGAGTGAGGGACCCTTCTCCCACCAGTGCCACAGCAGCGAGTTATCTGGGAGGTGACTTCCTGCAGAGGTCAGGTTTTCAGGTGGGCAGCTCTGGGCAATACCTGACCAAAACCTCCTCAGAGGCCCTGAGGCAGAGCCGTCCAGCTCGGCTGCTTCCAACTGCCCAGCCCGCAGGAGCACCACTGGATCGCAAATGTCATTTTGAGCCACTATTGGGGGGGCAGGATTTGTCACACAGCAATAGCTAATGCACATTAGTAAAGCCAGCACTTTCCATGCTCCATCCCTCCAGCTTCCAGGACTCATGATCACCTCAATACCACGGGCACCTCACTGCCTGTTTTTGAGCTCTGAGTGGGTTTTAAACAAGGTGGCCATGGGCTCCATCCTGTCTTGCTGTCACTATCAGCACTGCTTCCCCTCAGGAGCTGTTTTAGTCAGTTTTTTCGCTGCTGTGACTTAAAGACCTGACCAAGACAACCACAGAGGAGGAAAGTTTGGGGGCTCATGCTCTCAGAGGTCTTAGTCCACAGAAGGCTGGCTCCATTCCTTGGGGCTTGAGGTGAGGCAGATCATTGTGGCAGTGTGTGGCGGAGGGAAGCGGCTCACGTCACAGTGATCAGGAAGCAGAGAGAGACTCCACTCACCAGGTACAAAATACATACCCAAAGCCACAGCCAAATGCCCACCTCCTCCAGCCACACCCACCACTTCAGTTACCACTCAGTCAATCCCTAGGAGGGGATGAAGTCACTGATTGGGTTAAGACTCTCACAGCCCAATCATTCTCCTCTGAACCTTCTTGCATTGTCTCACACGCGAGCTCACATCCAAACCCTAACACGAGCATCCTGGTCTAACAGCAGTGGTGCGGTTCTTCAATGTGGTGTGTTGGGGCAAAAGGAGGCAGACACACAGGCCTGGTTCTGCATCCTGACTCTGCTCCTTTGGTGTGGATGGGTGTGTGAGTGGGGGCTGACTCGGTGATGGATAGCAAACCCAGGCAGGAGCCTCCACACCCAAAGCAAGACCTTGTCAGGCATGAAATCCCACAGTTTCTCTGAGCATCCTCACTGCACGCTTAGCCAGTCACACAGTGATCTCATCTAAACCGCCAGTTCTGGAAGCTATAAGCCATCTTCTTCCCAGCTGCCAAAGAAGCTGCAGGCTCTGCTGAGGGCTGTATCTTGAATTCAGCAATGAGAAACCGTGATGGAAAGTCCCACTTGCCCTTGGGTGGAGAGACCCACCCGAGGCGGCAGGGTGCCCCACCACTGGGTTTCTATTCCCATAAAGACTGCATGGACTCCCTGAGGCTGGGAGAACTGGGCAGTGGGGGGACTTGAAGGCCTTCTGGGGACAAGCCAGGGTGTGTATCTTGTTTCCAGCTGGTTCCCTCCTGGGGATGGGCAGACCCCACTTCATGACAGCTGCGGGGAAGTCCCTTCCAAGAACCGCATGGTGGGGCACCTCCTTCACCTGATCTCTCGGGGGGCACGCTGGCCATTTGCCTCTTATTTGGCACTATTGAAATTAGAAAACAACTGGATATGGGCCTCTCTTCGTGCCCTCGAACACAGTTCCCACTTCCTCTTTGCTGTTTTAGGCAAATCAACCCCAATTTCTTTTACGTGCCTCTCGGGTCCCATTCTCACACTCTTTAATCCCGTTTGCTGCTCTCCTTTGGATCCACTCCAGCTTCTTGCTTTCTCTGAGATGGAGGCAGCCCAGCGAGGATGCAGAGCTCCAAGAAGGGTCTGCGGGAGGCCAAGGGCGGCAGAGGGCTGCTTTATTGCCGGTGGTGGGTCTCTGCTACCGAGACTGCTCACTCCTTGGTGGAGTCCAGGATGGCTTCTGTTCTCCATGACGGAGTGGATCTGGGCAGCTCCAGAGGCTGGCTGCTGGACACAGTGTGGCTGGCCTCCCTCCCCTCCACTGCCCAGCCTTGCTTGTGGCTGGCAACCCTCCTTCTCCACCGTAGTTATTTCAGTCCACTGCCTGGATTTCGGTTTTCTGTTCTTCTGATTTCCCCTCGTTCTGCATCCTGATGGCACTTTTACCCGGGGCCCCTTCCTCCCTCTGACCCCTCCATGAACTCAGACAGAAAGACCTGATGCCTTCGAGGGCTGGGACCCATTGGTCTTCCTCCTACTCTAAGTTCTGGTTTGGCATCTGATGCAGCTTTGATTTTTCAGCAGTTACCAAGCATTGAAGTTTTCATCTCCACAGCTCCTGACACAGCAGGACCCCGCCCCCTTGGCCTGCAGACACCCATCCACAGGGTAAGTATGCGCCTGCTTCCCTTGATCCAAACTTGCCTGTGTTCCTTCCCTCCCATGTTCCCGAGCCATTCTCACAAGTGACTTTTTAAGCTTGCTTCATCCAGGTTGAATTGCAAAACAAAGAATCAAAAGTTGAGCAAACATCCCTAGATATCAAGGGCAGACCAGTATTGTCCTCAGAGACCTCTTAGTCTTATGATATAGAGGATGGCTTTGAGCCCAAAGAGGGTCATCCTGGGAGACTGACCGCGGTCCTGCAGCCACCCTGCCCCAGGCCCCAAGAGCGCGTCACCATTATGGAATCCAGTGAGCCTCTGAGAACTGACTTGTCCAAGAGCTCAAGGGCACAACCCCTCTGGGACTGGAGGCTGAGGCTGTCTGACTCCCAGGATCTTCTGTTTCATTTCCTCCCTGCTGATGCCAGCCCAGAATTTGACAGTCCTATTTGGCTCCTTCCTGCCTTTTCCCCTTAACCACACCCTTCATCTAGTCCTCCTACCCTCTGTCCCCCAGCCCCAGGGCTAGACAATCATGGCATCTCCTCTTGAAGACAGTCACTAGCTCCCCAGGCTCCCTGTGCTATCCCAGCTACTGCCACGCAGAGAGCCTTCCAAAATGAACACTGGCAAAACTTCAGTGTCCCTGTTGCCTTCAGAAATGGATCAAATCTGCTGGGCACAGTGGTGCACACCTGTAATCCCAGCAGCTCAGGGACTGAGGCAGGAGGATCGCGAGTTCAAAGCCAGCCTCAGCAAAAGTGAGGCCCTAAGCAACTCAGTGAGACCCCGTCTCTAAATAAAATACAAAATAGGGCTGGGGATGTGGCTCAGTGGTTGAGTTCCCCTGAGTTCAATCCCTGGTACCAAAAACCAAAAACAAAAAGAAAGAAATAGATCAAATCTGCTTCCTGGGACACACAAGGCACTCATTGGTTAGAGCCCAACCAGGGGTCCCAGGCTCACCTCTCTCCCACCCTTGAGACATGCCAGTGTGCCCACCTGTGCCCACCGGGGCCTTGAAGAATGTTCTTCTTTTACAGGTCTCCAATCCAGTCTCGAGATCAGTGATTCCAACTAAGTTTATTTACTGCAGAGGTTCAAGAAGATAAGTGGACAATATTTTATTTCTCTCCAAAACCTGTCCCCCAATAACCTCCTTTCTCATTCCAGTTAAGGCCTCTGACCACTGTAAATCAAGTTAGAACTGCTTTTTACGGAGCAGTAATCTGTATTGGGATATGTCTTATTTTCTAAAATCCTTGACTTTCTACGAAGTCTATTACTTCTGGTACTATTTTTAAATTTAATAGAAATAAAATGAAACTCCTTTAAGGTTCCAAACAACCTCAAACTATGTTTTGTTCTGGTAATCAGACGATGGATAAGGAGTGCGGTTACTTGAGAATATTGCCAACAATGGAAAAAACAAACAAGAGCCTGAGTCAGAATAATTTGAAACCAGAAATGCATGTGGGTAATAACTCAGAAATTTATGTTGAAGAGCTCTGGATACAAAATCAAACATGGTGTGCTTTGCTTTTTTTTCCCCTTAAATCACAGTCTCATATACTGGAGAGCCCTGCCACTGGATGGGAGCCAAGAAACCTTATAAAATCTTGGGAAATCAAAATGCTGCACATCAGGAAAGTGCTGTCTGTCCTGGCTCCCCAGGGCGAGGTGTGGACTTCTGTGTGCCATGGGGACGATGCCCCACAGTGGGGAGCAAGCAGTGGCACTGTGAAGGGGGAGGCCAGCAAGAGGCCCGTTCTGAGAACTGCCCTTCCAGGCACATCCCAGAGCACCAGGGCACCACCCTGGGTGGGGTGTTGTGGAACTGGGCTCCCCATCCAGCTCCTTCACACTGAAATACCAGAAGCATGATCCCATAATGTGGTTTTGCTCTTCAAAACCAGCCACTTACTCACCTATCCACAGATGGAAGAAAGGATGCTGCTCATTCATCCCCAAGCAGAGTGGGGCCCCAGCCCATGCTCAGCTTCCTCATGACCATCAGACTTAAATCTGCAGGCATGGTCACCATGACCAGCACCAGTGACCTCTGTCCTGAGGAAAGAGAATGCATGCGATGGAGTCACCTGCCCCTGACACGTCCCTTTAGGCCTTTGCAGAACGGGCACCAGGGCCAAGCATGAAGTCACCAGGGGTCTAAGCCTGGAGCTGGCCCCTACTTCCCATCTTTAGAGTGACTGCAATTGGCCTCCTTCATGGTTCTTTTGCTGACCTACTTTTATGTTCTATTTTGGAAAGTGACACAAAAGTCTCTTATACCCTAGAAAAAGAAGAGGAGGAAGATACTCACGCTCAGCACCCAGGACAGGCACACATCAGAAACCAGGGCTGCGGCAACTTTCCACGAAGGAGCATTTGTTTTGTCACAAAAAAACAAAACAAAAAATTTGTTAACAGTCCTTTCAAAACTAAAAGCATTCATGTGTTAATTTATTAGATGCTTGTTTTCTGGTAAAATTCCCACAGGGTAATGTCGGTATGTGTTGGTGGAAAACCTCTTACAGACAGAGCCAGGAGACTCACTCGTGAGTCACGGCAGATTCAGATGCCCCCTGGAACTCTCTCTCTGCTCAGGGTCACGTGACTCAGAGGCTGAACATCTGAGCTGCTACCCCCCAGTCAGCTGGTGGGATAACATCACATCGCTGTTTTATAGGAGAGGTTTATGTTTTGGATGCAGATATCAGACATCCAGTCCCCAAATGCCAGTCACAGGCCTGCTTGACAACGATGAGGTGACGATGGCAATCACTGCTTAATGAGCACTTGCTAGGGGCCACGGCCTCACCTGTGAGGTATAGACCTCCCTATTGCCCTGGGAGGCATATTTTCATTTCCTGTGTTACACATGAAAAACTAAGGCTCCGTGATATTAAATAAAGTATTCCAGACCTCACAACTAGGAATAGATACAAGCAAAGACTTAAACCTGGGTGTGCCTAAATGCAGAATCTATATTTTCTTCCCCTAAACTAGATTGCTTCTAATAAAAAAGATTTTACCCAGATTTGTACTTAAATCCTGTGATCATCCTGCTGGCAATAAACTGGCGTCTGTCCCCTACTACTTATAAAATGTGAGCACTCTTTAGCATATATAGATTTTTACATAAATTCAAAATAAAAAAATACTAAATGCAACATTGTGTCCTAGATCGAATCCCGGAACAGAAAAAGGACATCAGGTAGAAAAGCTAATAAGAGGGAATCAGACCTGGGATTTAGTCACCAGCAGTGGACTAATGTGGGACCTAAGTTTTTGCAAATGTTTCATATTATTTTAGGCGTGGACAATAGGGGGAGAGGAGTGAGGGACATGGGAGGACTTCCTGTGCTGCTTTTGTGACTTCTGTTAAATATGAAGTCATTCCAAATTTAAAAGGGAAAATACTAATAGGAAAAACAGCAGCCCTCCTGTGGTTTCTGACAGTCTGGGCAACCCGAATCAAGACTCAAACCAAGTACTGCTTATCAAAGGCCAAATGGACATGTGGATTAACATTTTACAATTACACATCAATGCATTGGAATGAGTAAATCTATTTAAAAGTGTTACTGAATGCATTGTTGATTTTTGTCCTTATATATTTTCTTAGTCAATGAATGTCAAAAATGAAACTATGATTTACTGTAAAAATCCTTGACATTCTCAGAAGGTAGGTGGGGAAGAGTATGTGGGCTGTGCTATTTGTCCAAGAAATCATGATACGAACATTTGTGTATACCATTATGCAATTACTCTACTGCTTTTAAATAAAATAATAAACCACAAATATTTTAAAAAGTTATTCCATATAAGGGGATGAAGGAATCAAGACAGAGAGGAAAGGAAAGGAAGAGGTCAGACTTCTCTGAGTATACTTTGGTACATAGATTTGTTTTTGAAATAATGAAAATACTTTTATATAATTGTAAAACAAATTGAGGTAATAAAAAAAAAAATCAGTCCCTAGAAGTCAAAGTAAAATGAAACAAATTAGCCTGGCTACATATGGATTAACTGCATGACCACAAAGAAACTATTCCCTATAACTTTCAAATATAAAAAGAACATCAGAGGAAAAACAATGTGAATAGTTTTGGGCAATCATGTTATTGACTACAGGGTTAGGGTGGCTATTCTGAGGTTTAAGATTAATTAAATCAAGCAAAATACCCCCTAAATTCCAAATGAAAGTTTTTGTATAAACTCGAGGCATTTTTGGGAGGGGGCGCAGTACTGGGGATTGAATTCAGGGGCACCAGACCACTGAACCACATCCCCAGCCCTATCTTTTTATTTCAGAGACAGGGTCTCACTGAGTTGCTTAGCACCTCACTTTTGCTGAGCCTGGCTTTGAATTCCTGATCCTCCTGCCTCAGCCTCCAGAGCTGCTGGGATTATAGGTGTGTACCACCACATCTGGTCATGGTATTTTTTATTTTCACAAAATAAAACTTTTCCTAGCTTTATGCCCTGAAAATTTCAAAACATTGACCAATCCACCACTAACGAGCTTCTAAAGCCTCCACGGAAACCTCTGAGTAGCATTTCCCTTCAAAGAAACTGAGGCTTCCAGATCTGGGGCAAGAAAGAGATAAGGTGACCCTTCAGGATCTTGTCATAGCAGAAGAAAGAGCTATCAAAGGTCAGCGCAGTCATGTCAAAAGAAGCCAGAGCTAACCTAAGCTTCCATTACTCAAAGGTGGGACAATTTGAGCAGAGGTAACTTAGTGTATTGAGACACACCAAACACATTCGTGTTCATGAATTCATTAGGCTAGGTAAAGACCAAACAGCAGCAACAACAAAGGATTTCTCCAATTCTGTAGGCCCTGGGAGAGGTCGTTCTCTTTGATTGCTTCCTACGCTGTGAGGCAGCTTTTTAATTTGATGCCATCTCATTTACTGATTATTGACTTTACTTCTTGCACTTCAGGATTCTTGTTAAAGAAGTCAGTTGCTGAGCTGACATGTTGGCGTGTTGGGTCTGTATTTTCTTCTAGCAGGTGCAGGGCTTCTGGTCTAACTCCTAGGTCTTTGATCCACTTTGAGTTTTGTATAGGGTGAGAGATACAGGTTAAAGTTCATTCTACTACTATGGATTTCCAGCTTTCCCAGCACCATTTGTTAAAAAGACTATCTTTTCTCCAATGTCTGTCTTTGGCACTTCTGTCTACTATCGGATTCCTGTATTTATGTGGGTTTGTCTCTGTGTCTTCTACCCCTTTCCATTGGTCTTCATTGCTGCTTTGGTGCCAGTACCATGCTGTTTTGTTACTATTGCTCTGTAGTGTAATTTGAAGTCACTTTTCTCACTAAGGGTTGCTTTGGCTATTCTGGGTCTCTTATTTTTCCAAATGAATTTCACGACTGCTTTTTCTATTTCTATGAAGAACATCATTGGAATTTTGATGGGAATTGTGTTACATCTGTATAGCACTTTTGGTAGTAAGGCCATTTTGACAATATTCATTCTGCCTATCCACGAGCATGGGAGGTCTTTCCATCTTCTAAGGTCTTCTTCAATTTCATTCTTTAGTGTTCTAACGTTTTCGTTGTAGAGATCCTTTACCTTTTTGTTAGATTATTTCCCAAGTATTGTGTGTATGGCCATTGTGAATGGGACAGTTTTCCTAATTGCTTTTTCAGCAGGTTCATCATTGGAGTATAAGAATGTGATTTCTTTACAGATGTTGATTTTGTATCCTGCTACTTTGTTGAATTCATTTGTGAGTTCTAGAAGTCTTCTGGTGGAGCCTTTTTCAGTCTTCTAAATATAGGGTCCTGTTGTTGGCAAATAGAGATAATTTGAGCTCTTCTTTCCCTATTGGTATTCCTTTAATTTCCTTCTCTTGTCTAATTGCTCTGGCCCAAGTTTCAAGGACTCTGTTGAACAGGAGTGGTGAAAGTGGACATCCTTGTCTTGTTCCTGTTTTCAGAGTAACACCTTTCAGTTTCTCTCCATTCAGAATGTGGGCCTTGGGTGTGTCAGACACAGCCTTCACAATGTTGAGGTAGGTTCCTTCTATCCCTGGTTTGGTAGTGTTTTAATTTGAATGGGTGCTGGACTTTGTCAAATGCTTGTTCTGCATCTATTGTGATAATTATGTGATCCTTGTCTTAAAGTCTATTTATGTAGTGAATTACATTTATTGGTTTCCATATGTTGAATCAACCTTATACCCCTGGGATGAAACCCATTTCATCATGGTGCACTAGCTTTATAATATATTTTTGTATGCAATTTGCCGATATTTTATTACTTATTTGTTATGATTCTATCATTTTGTTGTCAAAATTAAATTTTTTTATAAATTAAAAAAATATTTTCTCATGTATGTTCATGAAGAATATTGGTCTGAGGTTTTCTGTCCTTTACGTGTCTTTGTCTGGTTTTGGTGTCAGGGTGTTGCTGGCTTCTCACTTGAAACTGATCTGTTTAAGTTTTCTATATCCTCCTGGTTCAATTTGGGTAGGTCATATGTCTCTAGGAATTTCATAAATATATAAAGAACTAGAAAAACTGAACACCAAGAAACAAATCACCAAATCAATAAATGGGCAAAGGAACTAAGCAGACACTTCTCAAAAGAGGAACTGCAAATATGTGAAAAAGTATTCAGCATCTCTAGCAATTAGAGAAATGCAAATTAAAACTACACTAAAATTCCATCTCCAGTCAGAATGGCAGCTATCAAGAATACAAGTAACAAGGATGTGGGGAATAAGGGAACACTCATACATTTCTGGTGGGACTGCAAATTGGTGTAACCACTCTAGAAAGCAGTATGGAGATTTCTCAAAAAACTAGGAATGGAACCACCATTTGACCCAGTTATCCCACTGCTTGGTATATAGTCAAAGGATTTGAAATCAGCATACTACAGTGACGCAGCCACATCAAAGTTTATAGCAGCTCAACTCACAATAGCTAAGCTATGGAGCCAACCTCAGTGCCCTTGAACACATGAATGGATAAAGAAAATGTGATATATATACAATGGAATCTACTCAGCCATAAAGAAGAATGACTTAATGGCATTTGCCAGTAAACAGATGGAGCTGGAGAATATCACGCTAAGTGAAATAAGTGAGCCCCAAAAAGTCAAAGGTCGAATGTTTTCTCTGATATGCAGAAGCTTATCCAAAATAAGGTGTGTGCGGGAATAAAAAAAAATAATAGAAGAAAGATCAGCGGAGAATAAGCAAAGGAAAATGAAGGGAAGGGAGGAAGGATGTGAAATGAATGTGACCTAACTTTCCTATGTGCATGTGTGACTATACCATAGTGAATCTCACCATCATGCCATCCACAGGTCACTAATTAAAAAAGAAACTATAAGTAAATAGCAGAAAGATCAGAAGAAGAGAGGGAGGGGAGCAAGGGAAGGGAGTAGGGAAAGGAAGGGGACCAAATGAGAACAAACTATGCTCCATGCTTCTATGACTCTTCAAAATGAATTCTGTTGTCATGTATGACTAAAAAGAAGGAATAAAAATAAAAACGAAGTTATTAGCCTTCAAAAACAACAACAACAAAGAATGTCTTTGGTTGTTCAGGATGCTAGCAAACTCATTTCAAAAAATGGGTTCATAGATTCAAGTACTTGCTCGACTTTTCTGTGTGAACTCTGTCCTAGGGCATGCAAGTGGTGACAGAAAGTCTCTCTATCTGGAACAAGACAAGATAATAAATGAAGAAAGAACAACTGGATGAGGATTTCTCCGCTTTGCAACCCAGATGAAATCAGAGATTGAGAAATAACCTTCAGCAGCTTCTAACTGACCAGAGATCATGCGCCTCTGGTCCAGGTGGAAGGGCACAGACGACACATGACTCCAGCCAGGTGGACTGTAGGAACAGGAAGCAGAGAAGCAAGTCCCAAGGCACCTGGGATGCAGCTGACCCAGGGAAGCCTCGGGAAGTGGCAGTGGCTCTTCTATGTGGGTCACAGCCTGTCACCAGCACCAAGGGGAGCAGGTTGGAAATGCAGCTTCTCAGCTCACTACAGACCTACTGCCTGGGACCCTCGGGGCGGGCCCACAGCTCTGTGTTTCCACAAGATCCCCTGCTGAGTCTTTGCATGCATGTGTGGCAGGACAAGCACGCTGGTCCCTTCAGCAAATGAACTTCAAGAGAGAAGGGGAGTGCGTGATTTTAAAAGAATTATGCAAACCTTGCTGGAGTCCTGGTTGGAACAACCTGTGAAATCTTAAATGAGAGAAATCCGAATATGAGCTTAGTTTTAAATATTAAGAAGTTGTTGATTTTTAAAGGTCTGATACTGGTCTCATGGTTATGTTTTACAAGAGACCTACTGTCCGTGATACAGTATTTGTGATGGAATGACATCAGAATTAAAATTTGTTTCTAAGTGATTCTTGGGCAGAAGGTGGGGGGACAACTAGAACAGGTGAGCCATGACTTCATCGCGAAGCCGAGGTGGGTGGAGGCCATGGGGGGTCATGCAATTCTCTACTCTTTTTCAAATTTTTCAATTTTTTTCAACTTTCTTTATAAGACAGTTGAAAACTGAATTCAGGAAAACACAGCAAATACAATAAAATGTTAACAATTATTAAATTTGATTAGGGTGGATATTAGAATTTCTCTGTATATTTATATGCTTGAAAATTACATTCATAATTGTTTTAGTGAGATTTTTTGCTGCTGTGACTGAATGACCCAACCAGCGCTACTGTAGAGGAGGAAAATTTATTTAGGGTCACCATTTCAGAGGTCCTAGTCCATAGAAGGCCAGCTCCATTCCTCAGGGCTCAAGGCGAGGCAGGACATCATGGTGGGAGAAGGTGGTGGAAGGAAGCAGCTCATATGGTGATCAGGAAGCAGAGAGAGACTCCACTCTCCAGATAGAAAACATAAACCCCAAAGTCACGCCCCAATTAACCACCCCCTCCAGCCACACTCCTCCTGCCTCCAGTTACCACTCAGTTAATCCCATCAAGGATTGATCTACCGACTGGGTTAAGACTCTCAAATCCAATCATATCTCCTCTCAACTTTCTTGCTTTGTCTCACAGGTGAGCTCTTGGGGGACACCTCACATCCAATTAACAATAATTAAAATTTTTAAAGCTTCATAAAAAATAGAAATAGGCTCTCATGCTTTCAAGCATGGGTGTCTCTGTAGAAAACGCTGACATGTTCACTTGGGCTATTCTTGGTCAATTTCTTGTTTGCAGACTGTACTAGACAATTTTGGATGCTTTAGCTCACATGCCATTAGCACCAATTTAAAACTGCGGGAGGAGCGTGTATGGAAGGGTCTGCTGGGCCACAGTGCTGGGAGTGGGGCCAGTGCCATGTTGGGCTCTGTCCATTTCCAGGCTCTTCCTATCTCTCTTTCTGCAAAGATGCTCAAAACAAAGCCATTTTATCTGGCATATTCTTCCTGATTCCTCAACTTAAGGATCTCTCACGTGATCCAGAGCATTAAGTGGTAGCATTCTCCGCTTGGCATTTCTTAGTTGGAATTTTTTTGTTCTTAATTCTATTTTCTTTTTTCTATTAATTTTTTGTGTTCTAATTAGTTATACATGACAACAGAATTCATTTATGCATTTTGATCCATCATACCTAAATGGAGTAGAATTTCCCATTTTTCTGATTGTACATATTGCAGGATCACATCGGTCACGCAGTCATGCATGTACATGAGGTAATAAGGTCTGTTTCACTCTAATATCCTGCCTGCCCTTTCCCTTCCCCTCCCTTCACTCCTCTCTACCTAAAATAACTCTGTTCCTCCGTGGTCCCCCCGCCCTGCATTGTGAATTAGCATCCACATATCAGAGAAAACATTGGGCCTTTGGTTTTTTGGGGTCTGGCTTATTTCACTTAGCATGATGTTCTCCAGTTCCATCCATTTACCAGCAAATGCCAGAATTCCATTCTTCTTTAAAGCTGAGCAATATTCCATAGTATATATACCACATTTTCTTTATCTATTCATCTTAGTTGGATTTTGAATTTTAAGAATTTCATTGAGCTTTAACAAACATACAGCAGGGTGCATGAATATTAATTTTACAGCTTCATGAGCTTTACTTCGTAAACCTTCTATGGCCACCATATCATGAGGCAGAATGCTTCCAGCACCTCCACCCTTGGGCCTTCCTTAGCCAACCTTCCCCCACAGGAAACAACTATGCTGACTTCTCTCCACATAGATCTAAATGGCATCATAGCCAGTAGTCTCCTGTGTCTGCTTCTTTCACTCATGTTTAAGCCTGAGAGGTTCATGCATAGTGTTATGTGTGGCCGTAGCTTATTCTTTTTCGTTGTTGCATAGTATTCCATTGTGTGAATACATCTCAATTTCTTTATCCCCCCTCCTATTTAATGGAATTTTGGGTTGTTTCCCTTTCTAAACTATTATTTGTATGCCTGCAATGAATACTCTTGTAAATGCATTACATGGACACATGCACACTCTTCTTGGGTGTGATCCTGATAGGAGAACTGCAGGCTCACAGGAGCATTCCACCGGAGATAACTGCAGAAGAGTCTCCAGCAAAGTTGTACCAACTGTCACTCATGCCAGCACAACATAAAAGTCCAGGTTGCTTCACTTTCATGGGGACCCTTGGGGTTGCCACTGTTTGGCCGTCCTGCTACCGGGGCCTGCTGGGAGACCTCTGGGCAGTCCCGAGCTCTGCTGATTCGCAGACCTTCTCCTGGCTGACTGCACCCTCCCCACCTTGTGGCAAACCCTTATCACTTCCAGCAGAAGCATTCCCTTCCTGTTTGTTTCTACTCGTGAGAATCTGAGTCCCTCCGGGACAGGGGCCATACCTTGTTCTTCCTGGGTCCCAGTGTTGTCCCAGGGCCTGGCTCAAGCAATGTTTGGTTGAATGAGCGAATGAATCAATCAGCCTTTTCAAGACCCTGAACATACCTACCCGGAGGACTTGATAACATCGTATAAACAACTAAATTCTTTGGACCGTGTTTTCCTAGCTGTACTGAACCGGAGAAGTTGGCCTGAAACTGCGAGAGCCGCGGGCTCTGGGAACTGTCCTCTGTCTCTGGGCCTCCTGTGCACCAGGCCTGGAGGCATGGGAGGGGATGGTCTGCCGGGGAAGCCGCGCCGGTTGGCATCTCGCACAGACAGTGTGGACCTGGCTTGGAAATGTACCTCTTCTCCTCAGGCCACCAAATGGCCATGATCACAGAAAACAGCATTGATAACACTCCATGTTGGCAATACTCACCAAGGCCAGCCAGCGGCATCCTCTGGGTGGTACCCTGATGGGACACAAAGGCTGTGCTTGCCCTGCTCTGCCTCTGCCTCTCCAGTTCCCAAGCAGCGACCTCAAGTCCAGATGCACCGCCAGGAGAAGCATCCCGGAGACGCTCCACTGGGCTGCTGTGACAGACAGGTCCACAGAAAGACTGGCATTGGTACAGTGTCCATTTCCCCGCTGGGTTAGAACAACCTGGTGCCTGCGAAGATCACTGTCACCAGCCGCAGCTGAACGGAACACCCATCCTTCAGCAAATATTTGGTTCCCATTGAACTTCTGCAAATGATCACACCTGTGGACTGACACCTGCTACTTGGGTTGTGAGCAGCTTATGAGCATTTCTTGATGCAGAGGCTGCTTCGGGAGGGAAATAGTAGCAAGGACACTAAGCGGGAAAGAGGGGACCAGGAGGAAGGCGGAGGGACCGGGCTTCACAGGTTGCCTCAGCCTGGCGGCGAGAAGGGTGGTCCTACTGCGTTCTGCTGGCTCTTCACTGCCTGCCTTTCCCACGTGGCTCAGCCCTTCGCCTCCAAGCTGGCCCTGAGGCTGTCACACGTGCCTTTGAGCAGATGCCCTTGGCCTCCTGCCCTCACCAGCATGGCCCTCGGCTCCATCTCCTTGGGGCTGTTCATCTGGAAACCTTGCAAGGGCCGGAAGGTCGGTGCTGGGCTCTGACCATGAGCAGTGTCGCTCAGCCCAAGTTGGCCTGCCTTCTTTCCAGACATCTCCTCGGAGTCTTGGTGAGGACAGATACTGGTCTCTTTGGGCTGAAGAAAGGGATTTCCATGGGAGCCTTCTCGGTGTTCTCGTGCTTACCTCCCTCCCAAGACAAGGACGTCCACAGGGACAGATCTCCTCTCTCCAGGGGTGACTGGTTTCCGCCAGGCTAGCTCCTGGGCTCCGTGGGGCAGGACGAGGGCTGGGCGGAGGGGAAGGCCTGCAAGGGGGCCGAAGACTTCAACTAGCAGCCCAGGAAGTGCCCACATTAGGCAGTTCCTCCATGACAGAGCAGGAATGGGGAGGGACCTGGTGGCAGGCAGGGATGGAGTAACAGGTGCCTGATTAGTGGGCCGAAGAGGGTTGCAGGGAGAACTGAAAACGGAGGACTTCAAAGAATGGGGTGTCAGTTTCCGAGGATTATGATTTTGTGGACTTTGAAGCCATGCTTCCTGAAGTGCCACCAGCCGTAACCTGAGTGGGGCTCCCTCACTGACCCCTCTCCCCCAGGACTCAGATGAGAATGAATCTATCGCATGCAGGTTCTCAGGTGGCCCTGGTCTCCCTATGAGACCTGCAGCCCAGGGAGAGGCCTGTGCAGGAAGTGGCTTGCAGGGTGCCCAGCCTGGTCTGCGTTCCCAGAGTCAGCAAGGCCCAGGTCCAGCTGGCAGAGGCCCACCAAAGGGAGCAGATGCCTTGGACGGCTGTGCTCAGCAGCAGTGATGATCTGCGGCTCTTCCTGTCCCGTCAGCCACTTCCTGTCCTGGACCAAAGAAACAGCCTTCCGGGGAAGTCCAGGGTAGCAGGTCGGCTTCCTGTCCCGAGGCGAAGGACCAGCCGAACCTCCAGCTCTTTCAACTCTTTAGAAACATGTTAATAAGATACGATAGCCAATAAAATCTCGGACTTTTAAAAAAATTTTTTAAATCAATTAGACTGAATGATTTTGGTGCTTGAATTCATAAGCTCAGAAATTTACAAAGGACTTTCATACAGGTGACATTACTTAATAAAGTGACTGTTAGAGAAATTGCAATGTTTAAAGACGCTACCAAGTCAAGGAAAGTTGTATTATCGAGAAATGAAATGAAATAATGCCAGTTAGATAAGGGGAGAGGCAAGATTTTTAAAAAAGAGCTTATAAACTCAGTGTGGCTTTACATCTTCTTTCCATTTATGATCCTCTCTCTTTCAATCTCCTTCTATGTAACTAACAAAATATAAAAATGCACAAAAAATATACCCAAACATCTCCACTAGTTATTTTGGGTTGATGGAATTATGAGAGACTTCTTTCTTATTAAAATTTTCTGCAATTACAAATTTTTTCTTAAAATATATTTTGGTTAGCCTTTGCTGTGTCACAAACTACTTTAAAATTGAGTGGCATAAAACAAGACACAGTTCTCATTTCTCATGATTCTGCAGGTCCCTGGACTTGTTCCTGGGGTCCAGGCTGGCTTGGTGGGTCCTGTGGTCAGCTGAGAGCAAGACTGGGGCGGGATGCCTTGGTCAGCGGATACTCCCAATTCGGGCGGCTGGAAGCTGAGTGGATACAAGACATGAGGGAGGACAGGGGTCTCTATGCCCTGCTGGTTTTGGTTTCCCAGGGGCCAGCTCAGGCCCCATCATGTGGAAGCCTCCGGGGTTCGCCAGCAGGAGAAGGGTCAAGATCTCAGATGGCAGCTCTTGCCATGCCTCCGCCTGCACCTGTCTGTTCATGGCTGCTGGTCAGAACAAGTCACATGCCAAAATAGGACCGATGGGGGGAGAGGGGGTCCCGCACTGCAGGGTCCCCTGCAAATGACTCTGCACACCAGGGTGGCGAGGTGTGGCCATGTGGGAAGAGAGAAAAACAGAGTTCATTTTCAAAAAAAAAAAAAAAAAAAAAAAAAAAAAAAAAACTTTTTGCCAACAGATCTGGAACTTTGGTTCAGAGTCACAAGAGCCAGAGTAAGAAAATCAGACCTTCACAGAAGCCATGAGCCATTTTTACCCACAATTGACTATGTAATTATTTTTTTAAAGGTCAAAGTTGGTGGATGCTCCTTGACCTCACTTAAACTGGCTCCTTTTTTCAATGACCTTTTTTTTCCCATTAATTGTAAGTAAATGCTCGGGGTAGGCAGGGGTCAGGTCCCCATGACCTTCACCCCAGAATCAGGCCAGGAGACGTGTCATGTAAAAGCAAGAGAGAACCCAGCGGGCAGAGGAGTCAGGGTGCTGATATGCGCTGGCCTGAGAACAGGCAGACGCCCCGGATTATCCAGGGACCCACATCCTTAAAAACAGAACGGGAGGCCGAGGAATGAGCAGGGCACTTGGGGGCTTTCAGAGGGACTCCCCTTGCCGTTGCTGGCTTTGAAGGGAGAGCCAGACCCTGGGCTGGGCGTGGCCTCTGGGAGGTGGGCGTGGCCTTAGCGGACATCCCCCCCAGGAGGAGAGGTCAAGGGCCCTGCCACTCAGAGCAGAATTCCGCTGACACCCAGGTGAGCTCGGAAGTGGAACCATCGCAGCGCAGCGGGTAGAAATAAGCGCAGCCGGTCCCGCTGACATCCGAACTTCTGGCCACTGAGGCTCCGCTGAACTTTCAGCCTACAAACCTGACACTTCCTAAAGCTGCGTGGTTTTAGTTGTGCCCATGTGTTGTAGCAGAAACGGAAAACAAGTGATAAACACGTCATGATAAATACTTTAAGAAACTGGAAAAGCACAAAGCGCGAAGCAAGCCCCGTCCTTCAGCCTGTGATGCAGTTCACGTGCCCTTCATCTCCTCGGCCACCAGCCCCATTGGGATCGCGCTGGACATGTGCTCACAGTGCACATTTTTGTTTTCTGCAGAACATATATGGACCCTTTCCCTTGCCGACAAATTGTCTTACCTGTTTCTGAAAACGGGATTTTCATCAGGTCATGCAAGGCTTGTGTAGAGGTCACATGGCGTATGGGAACTTGGGGGCAGGGGCCAGGACTGCTTCCTGGAAGAGAGGAGGGCTGGAAGACAATGGGTGTCCAGAGGGGAGGACTCCACATGGCTTTCCTGGGAAACTGAGAAGGTTGAACAAAGGTAACAGATACTGACCACAGTGCACCAGGTACTGACCAGAGGGCACTGGGACACAGAGTGCACAGGGACAGAGCAGAGTGCACGGGGACAGACCACAGTGCACTAGGGACAGACCACAGTGCAGGGGGACAGACCACACTGCACTAGGGACAGACCACAGTGTAGGGGGACAGACCACAGTGCAGGGGGACAGACCACAGTGCACAGGGACAGACCACAGTGCAGGGGGACAGACCACAGTGCAGGGGGACAG
>JAJEJO010002817.1:513731-542525 GCA_020662805.1 Glaucomys volans | reverse complement strand
CACTGAGGCATCTGGAAAGCAACTTCCGGAAGATCCTGCTCCTGTGGGTCTGCTCAGTGTCCCCTTCGGGGAGTCCTTCCTGACCAATGACGGTGGCTTCCCTCTGCAGGGCGGCCATCTCCCCCCAGGAGGAACTGCACCAACCAGAAACCACACTCCCCCAGCCGGGCCATCCAGCAGGACCTCGGCGCCTCTGGAGCAGTGGGGTCACCCCGAGGGTCTGAGGACCACCTGCGGCAGAGTGGGACTCAGCAGGCCCCACACACACTTTTAATTTCTGCCAAGTGAGACGCAAGGCCTGCAGCAGACGTCATCGTCACGGGTGGGACCTGGGCTGTGAGCTGCGGGTGGCTCTCTACCTGGGTTTTCTCTGAAACTTGAATTTCAAGTGGCTCCTTCAATGGGCACCAGTTGTGGGGAGGGTAAGTACGGGAGAGTTCATTCGTATCCCCTGGGACACAGCAAGACAGATGCCATCGTGTGAGCCCTCCCGCAGGTCCCCAGGCCCATCTCTGCCGTGTGACCCTCAGCCACTGGAAGTCCCCATTTTTTTTTTTTTAAACCTTTCCCAGTGCAGGGGATGCACTGGGCAGGGTCCCTCTCAGCTCACATTCATTCTGGGACTGAACGTCCTGGAATAACTAAGTCCCCCCACCCTGGCCCTCAGGCCCAGGGATGAGCCGGGGGTGGGCGGGGTGTGGGCCTGCTTCTCTGGGCCACACTGTCTGCAGGCCCCACGTGGCCGGCCCTTTCTCCAGCCTCCAGCTGAGCGCCTCCTAATCCAACCTAATTCCACCTGGGCACTCTGTCTCTGCCCTTTACATCAAAGCGCAGCTGCTCTTTCCAGCATAATGGTCGTCTTTGTTGTCCCTGCACGACTGGAACCTTTAAAATGTCACTTCCTCGCAGATCTCACTTGGTATAAGGGAAGCGGATTTTAAAGTCAGAACTTGCGCTTGGAGCTTTGTTCCTGGGGATCGCGTCTCTTGCTGCCTTCCGCTGGCTCAGCCCTGGGATCTGACACTCTGACCCTGACACAGGCGTTCAGGGCTCTTCTGCAAACGCTGGCCCAGCTTGCATTGCTAACCCTGTCCTACCTGAGCTCAGAGCGAGACGTCCCGAGGCCGGTCTCCCGCTCAGCTGCACATCAGCATGCAGGATGTCACTGCCCTTCCAGCGGCAGTGATGTTGTGTCCACCTGAGAAGGGATTTCTGTGCGTGTGTGACCCTTGACAGTATTAGAGGACCAGTTTCCTCACGTCCTGGACTGGCCTCCACCACAGCCACATGACCAAGTCGACTCTGCTCCCTGGGGTCATGGGCTGGTCTTCCACCCGCTCAGGAGTGAGGGCCTGGATCCTGGCACCCACCCTCGACCCGGCAAGGAGGCTGGCAAGCATGGCAACCACCTTTCAAGGTCACAGTCGTGCCAGGATATGTCCCCATTGTAGCCAACTTCTCCCGAACCCACCAGAAGTCCCTGCACGGGACTCAGGAGACAGTCACCACCCCACCCTCAAAGGGCCCTAAATCTTCTGGGTCCTTCACTCAGCCTAGAGCAGCAGCTTGGGAGCCATCAGTGAGGCCCACCTGAGCCTTGAGAGAAGCGAGAGTGAACTATGGCCGTTCGCACGATTTGAAAGCAATGCTCTAGTCAAGGCAGCAGCCGTTAGTCCTGAACACTGGCCCTCATCACGATCAGGTGCTGCTGACTCCTGGTCATGCCAGCCGCCCTCAGGGGCCCTCCACCCTGCCCCCAACCCATGGCCCACCAGCCTCCCCTGGAGCTCTTACCTCCAGGCTCAGTAGGTAGTCAGTAGGTTTGTGTCATAAGGTCACGTCACCCATGCAGTGGCTTCTGGGAATGCTGTGTCCAGAGCGTTCTGAGGCTGGCTACACCTGGGCTTGGTGGGAAGACAGCAGCAGGGGACCGTGAGGTCTGCCGTGGGCATAGGCTGGGTCCCTGCTCAGCTCCCGAAGAGCCCGGCTGTGCCTACTGTCCCTGCAAGAGGTGCCCCTAGCAGGGGACCGTCTGTGGACTCAGCTGCCTGATGGAAGAGGTGAGCCTGATGCACAGAGCAGACGGGCTCACACCTGGGGCTTCTCCCCCGGCTCCACTCCAGGCTGTTCAGGACGGCCCTGCACACACACCTCCCGTCCGAACCTCCATCAGTGCTGCTCTGACCAGAGTTCAGCAGTAAGTCCCTCCTAAGGGCTGTGTTATTGGCTGTGTACTAGTTCTTCCCCTGGATAAACTAGTTTTCATAAGTTAAACCATTTCACAAGCCCTTTACCTTGTTTTTCTCTTAAAATACAAGCAACAATAAATGTTGGCAAGTATGTGGGGAAAAGGAACACTCATACATTGCTGGTGGGAATGCAAATTGGTGCAACCACTCTGGAAAGCAGAATGGAGACTCCTCAAAAAACTTGGAATGGAACCATCATTTGATCCAGTTTTCCCACTCCTCAGTTTATACCCAAAGGACTTAAAATCAGCTTACTGCAGTGACACAGCCACATCAATGTTTGTATCAGCTTGATTCACAATAGTTAAGCTATGGAACCAACCTAGATACCCTTCAACAGATGAATGGATAAAAACAATGTGGTACATATACACAATGGAATATTACTCAGCCTTAAAGAAGAATGAAATTCTGGCATTTACTGGTAGATGAATGGAGAATATCAATGGTAAGTGAAATAAGTCAAACCCAAAAAAACAAAGGCTGAATGAATGTTTTCTCTGATATGGGAAGCTATTTCAAAATAAGGCAGGGTGAGTAGGAAGGAGTAGAGTTACTTATATTAGGTAGAGGGGAGTGAAGGGAGGGGAAGGAGTATGGGGGAAGGAATGATAGTAGAGTGAAACAGACATTATGACCTCATGTACATGTATGACTGCATGACCATGTGATCCTGCAATATGTACAATCAGAAAAAGTAAGAACTCACACTCCATTTATGGATGATCTATCAAAATGTATCAATGCATCCCACTGTCAAGCACAACTAATTCGAACAAATAAAATTTAAAATTTTAAAAAAGACTTGTTAGTGCATTTTATATATAATGCCCCTTTAAGATTTTAGAATAGTGTCTTAGAATAGATTTCCAAATATAGTGTTATTAATTCAAAAGAAATATAAAATTTTAAACCTTTCATGTGTATGTCTAAGTTGGCTTTAAAAGAATTGCGTCATCTCATTGTCCAGCCAGTAATTTCAACATTACTCTGAAAACAGAGAGGTTGACCGGTTAAGACTTGCTTCCGAGGGTAATGTAAGAGGTCATTTTTGCCTGATGACAATTTGGAAACTACAAAGTAACGAAAGAGGGAGACGATAACCTGAAGGTCATTAGGAGTAAAGGGACATGTTTTCTGGAAAGGATCATCAAATGGCTCAGGAAAAAGACATGTGCAACTCCACCTAACACAGGTAACATCACACACACAACACCAGGTCATAACACGTAAAATACATGTTACATGTAGATCATATAAATGCCATACGATGTTTCATATGCACACATGTAGAATCGTGTTACTTCAGAGGGTCACATGGCACCCGTCAGTGAGCGTGTCTGCCTGTCTGTATGGGGAGGACCTTGAAGCTCAGGCAGCGGAACGTCAGTGGTGAGCCTCGGTGATAATTGGCCCTACCCTCGTGGGTGGTGCTTTCTGCTATTCCTTTAAACTAACCCATTAACCCAAATTTGACATTATTGAAAAATAAAAGAATAAGGATTTCGGGGACATCTTTTCAGGGATTTCTCTCCATGCATAGCAGCATCACCTTCCGTCAGCCCAGGGCCCTTCCCTTTCTGGGCAGCAGGTGTTGCCCTGTGAATAACTGAAGCACGGCCACGGCCTCTGCAGACCCTGCCACGATGTCCGCAGCTGCCTCTGGAGCTTGAGCTGTTTCCCGAATGGTTTTATCGGCCTTTTCACTGATAATAGCAGCATCTCCACAAGCGTCCCTGGACCTGGGTCTTCCATACAGTCCTGCTAGCAGCTGTGGGTTGACAGGTGCTCCCGTCTGAGAGTGCTAACGATCGCCGGGCGCCCAGAGGGTTCTGCATTCACTCTGCACCCCAGTTTCCGAAACGCAGCAGCCCTATTTTGCCAGACGCAGAGCCCGGCCCCAAGCAGCTTGCATGAGGCTCAGGTGGGCTGCAGGCCCAGGGGACCTGGCACAGCCTGGCCACAGGAGAGCCCAGGGCTGCCACCGCCCTGTCTCTGCAGGGACTCCCTGCCCCTCTCTCCTCCAGGCCCTGAGTCTGATCCTCATTCCGCTCTGCTCAGGGCCTCGGCTTTGCTGTGGGGTGCACACCCCGCCCCAGGTCCTGGCAGGCGAGCTGCACTCTGCTCTACCCAGAGTGCAGTTCAGAGTGCAGGCTGGCTAGGAAGGGCTGCGGAGGGAGCAGGCTGGCTAGGAAGGGCTGGGGAGGGATGGACACCCCACGACGGACAGGAAGTGCAGGCAAGGGACCACACCCCGTGTCGGTGTTCCCTAGGTTTCCCATAAGGTTCTGTTGAATCTTTAAAAAATACAAAAACAAAAAAAAGGGTGAGGGAAATTTGATAGATTTAAAAGTTCCCTTCTTATTTTAATTGCCGTTCTTCCGATACCAGCCAAGCTCAGCATTTTGGTGTTTGTTATCCGTTGCATTTTTTTCTGTGAAGGGCTTATTTTCCTTCTGGAGCGCTTCACATTCTTGAGCTACGTGGAGCCTTTATAAAGGATCTCGTCCTTTGTCCCATAGCTCCAAATATCTGTCCAGGCTTCCTATTTGCCCTTTCAATTCTGTTGAGAGTGCTCTCCGACGTTCGGCAGTGTCCTAGTCCATTCAGGCTTCTAAGGAAGACAGCGTGGACTGGTCACTTGGAGAAGGAACTGGCCTCTCAAGGTTCTGGAGGCTGGAAGTACCAGGTCAAGGCACCAGCCGACGCGGTATCTGGGAGGACTGTGACGGCTGCGTCCTCGCTGGGGATGACAGGAGTGCTCCCAGGCTGTCAGGAGCCCCTGGTCCCATCCGTGAGGGCTCTGTCCCAGGTCCTCACGGCACTAAAGGCTGCACCTCTTGGTACTGTCACACTGGTGATGACCTCAGCACGGGAGCTTTGGTGTGTGTGGGGGCCACTGAGACCACAGCAAGCGGCTTCTCATTTTTGTACAAACAAATCTCAGTTCGTTCACTTGTGCTCTTTTCTCTGTCCTTCCTTCCATTGCGTTTTTCTCTACTGCAGTTCTCTTGTAGAAATGCTTCTTTCATTCATTAGAATGGTTCTGCCTCCCATGTGCTTATGTATTTTCTTCCACCACTTTGATCTTGTGACCTGCACCCTCCACGTCCTAGGTGGCACTCGCACAGTGTGCTCAGCAGCTCAGCTAAGATGTGCTTCTGTCGACTCGAACGAAGGGCCATGAAAACCCGTTATGGTCTGATGACCTCTGAAAATCATTTTCGAAATGAGAATTCAAGCAGCAGCATCCTCACATGGGAGCCGCTCCTCCTGGGACAGCCTCCCCTGGCCCTTAGTATCAGGGGAGCTTTTCCCAGAGTCTGGGAGTATCGGGACAGGACCAAATGATGCCACAGTCAGCGCTTCCTTCTTGCTCTTTGGAGGTTTGAGCTGTCACTTTCTGATGGTGACAACTTCTGAAATCCCTCCGGCAGTGGAGACTTGTCTGCAGGCAGCAGAGCCAGACCTGTATTAAGGTGAAGAGTGGGCGCCAGCTCACAGCAATGGGCGGTGTCATTGCAGAGACTCTCTGGTGTCCCCAAGCACGTATACTGGAGACAAGGACATCACATGGGGGCCTCTGTGGTTCCTGGCCTTGAGATGCCGTTTTAAGACAGTGCCCACAGGCAACAAAACAGCTGCATGTTCCTCAGAACAGGCAGAAGCTCAGCGCCGCTGTGCTCTCGCAACTCTTTGACTTGAAATCTTGCTTTCTGGGCAGAATCGTAGATTCTGAGTTGACTCCTTGACTACATGATTATGAACCTTCTGGATCGATCCAGAGCCACATTGGCAGACCTGTCTCATGTCAAGAAAAAGCAGCTCAGGATTCTGAATACAGCGTCTGGAGAAAGCCAGTGTGCGTGCTGCACGGGTTATGTTGCTAATAATGCAGTTTTAGATGAAGTTAATGTTTAGCGGGTTGTTAATGATACTTGTGTTCGGGGAGATGCGTGTATCCTACAGAAGGAAGATGAAGTCGTAGACGTGGCACCTTTGTATCACCGTGCTCCTGTGCTGTTTGACAGAACCTTGTCTGGGAAGTTCCTTCACCGAGGTGACCTGGACGGTGGCTGCCGATGGCACCTCCCCCTTCCTTACCCATTCGCAGCCCTGCAGAGTCGGTGCCCACACGTCCCTGGTGAAGCACTGACCTGGGCGTACCAACGGCCGTGCTACACATGCATACGAGAAGCCTTTCTTAGCCGGGCACCATGGCACACACCTGCGATCCTAGCGACTCGGCTGGCTGAGGCAGGAGGATCCCAAGTTCAAGCAACTTAGCAAGGCCCTGTCTCAAAATAAAAAGTGCAAAGGGGTGGGGATGCAGCTGGGGGTAAAGCACCCTTGGGTTCAATCTTCAGTACCAAGAAGGGAGGGAGGGAGGGAGGAGCCTTTCTCACCTCCTAGATGTGATCCAAACTTAGCAGCATTTTGGAGTTTGAAGAGCAGCCCCCTGTCCACCACCCCTGGGGAGAGGCCTTGGGCAGCACAGCCGTCTCAGATGGACGGAGACACACAAGGAAAAGTAGGCACCGCAGCTGGTGCTGGTGCAGGCCAACTAAGTCGGCTGGCAGAGGACACGGAAGTGAGAGAACCTCCAGAACCATGGTACCGGGTTCAGCCTGGGGGCTTCAGCCTGGTTGGAAGAGGCCATGCCATACCTGCGGACTCCCTCGGTCTGCACACCCAACACATCCGCTCGGGATGCACATTTTCCAGGCAAATGTTTTCTAGTTTTTTCCTTGAAGCTCCGAGGCGTCCTGTTCCATATTCCAAGACACTTGAGGGTCAGTGATCTTATGCTGGAAAGGTTTAGCGAAGTGCACCCATGTCCCCACTGCCACGCCTACTCACACTTCCACACCCGCGGCCTGCGGTCGACGTGAGCGCTCTCGTTCTGCAGGGAGCCCGACCAGCTTCAGGTCACCGCCAGCTGCAGCATCACCTGGCGAGTCCCACGTGTCCTCTGGCCATCGCGTCCCGGCGTTCAGGGGGATCACTGGCACCCCACACCTGTCCAGCTCAGAGGTGAGAGCAGCAGTGCTCAAAGGTCACATGGCTGCTCACCCCAGGCAGGTCCAGCTGGGAGGCCTGAGCTGGGGCGTCCCTTGCTCCTGAGTGTGACCATCTCACCATGCTGAGCAGATTTTAGTATTTTAAGGGACATGGGTTTTGCCCATTATGTTGCCTAAACATGCCAACATCTTCACCTATGGTCCATTTGTTTCAGAGCTGGAAAAAGTCTGCCTGGGTGAGGAGACCTGCATGGAGAGGTGCTGGTCTGTTTTCAGCACAGAAGAGCATTTTAGGAGTGATCTTGGCATCACAATGCCCCATTTGTCTGACTTTAGAAATACTACCACATCTCCTGCAGCCCCAGTGAAAAGGAAGCCAGTCTGGAGCTGCCTCCTCCTACCTGGCAGGGCCTCCTGAGATGGGCATGTGAAATGGTCTTGGTGTAAATGTGCAGGGACATCAGTGTTGGTGGACTCAGCTCAGCACCTCGCTGTGCTGGAGAAGTTACTGCAGCTGTTCAGGAGATGCATGCCGGGCACCCTGACCTCCCAGTACAAAGCCCACGCGGGCAGAGGCTGGCACACACTAAGCCTCCTGGGCCACAAGCCCAGGCCCAGAAGTGCCTTTGCCATTTGACCCTGTGCTGGATCTCAATCAAGTGGCATGTGGTTAGCACTCAACCAAGAATTTTTCCTGATCTCTTTTTGCTAAAAACATTAGGAATGTGCTCCGGGTTCCACACTCTCCATTCAGGTTCTCTCCTCTGTTGAGAGGTGGCCCACCTTCAACCAGTCTGAAGCCACTTCATGTGCGGGGGCCACGGGCAGAGGCAGAGTCCTACTCCACTGCTAATTGAGAATTAGGTAGAAACACCTACATCTGAAACATTTGACCACAGACGCATTCCTCCCATCTCAATCAAATCCACCATCCTAGAAATACCGGCATTCACACACCCCAATGTAATCCTTGCAAAATATTTAACATCCGTTATAAAGAGGCAGGCTCAGCCTTGACAGTGAAACATCACAGACCACCAAAACAAAACGTCCTAGAGAAAGAGCCCAAGTTATCTTGTCATTTTTGATGTAATAAACATTTCAGCTAAGAAAGCAAGACCTTGTTCTATCAGTATGTCAGCCTATAATAATTAAACCTGGCCTAATTAGCCTTCTGGTATATTTTTAAACAATAACAAAGATGCTCTGTGTACACTCGGGAGCTTCTAATGTGAAGCACGTACTTGGCCATATGGGCCTGTCAAGCGGGCCGTCACCATGAATCCAAGGAGGACCATCAGGCCAGCGGCACACAGTGGCTCTACCTCGGAAGGGGGGGTCTCCTAGAGTATAAACTCGCAGTGGCAAACGGACTTCCCTCTCTCTGATACCTGGGCAGGTAAGCCCGTGGCCCACCACGTGTAGCAACATGGGTGGCAGCTGTGGCCTTTCTCGGGTGACCATTTCAGCCTTGCTCCTCTTGCAGGCACGTTGGGAAGACGCTGAGACAGAAGACAGCTCGAAAGTCATCCAAAGGACACTTTCTCTGCGTTTGCTCTGGTGCTGTGTCCTAAGAACCGTCAGAGACACTCACTTTTTCTCTTTGCTGTTTGGACCCTCAGCTCCTCCATCTTCCCTTTCAGGCATTGATAAGAATAACTCGGCGCTCTTCCAAGATGCAGATGCAAGTCAGGTCTCTTATCCCTGCCCCTCTCCCACTTCCTGATGTACAAGGATCTGAGAGAAAGGCCGCTGCTCCAAGTCAGCTTTCCAGCAGCACCGGCAGGTCAGGTGGCCTGCAGGACATGCCCCTGAACATTCTCAGAGAAGCAAGGAAAAGTGGAAGGATGTCAGTGCCCACCCCACTCCGCACACACCCAGACAGTTACGTCAGGCAGCCTCCCGGGGTCTGAGGATCAGATCTGTGCCCGAGGCAACCGACACAACTTGAGAAAAGGCTCGGGCTTCTTGGGGAGCCCTGCCAAAGTTGTTGCTGCGTTCCATGTGGCTAAGACATCTGCCACTCTCAGACGAGCCGCTGGGTCCGGGAGGAGGGGACACAGGATCTCCAGGAGATTTCCGACAGCCTGCTCTCCGCCTGAGCCCGGAAGCGTCCCAACAGTGTGGGGCAGACAAGAGAGGCCTGGAGGGATTTCCAAGAAGATTCCGTCCCCGCAGCAGACTGCTTCAGCCAGTGACAGCCAGTTCAAGAGGTCGCAGAGCTGGACATTCGTGGGCAATCAGCAAGGACTGATGACATCTCAGTCCTCGAGCCCCGGCCTGAGCAGCCATCTGCTGCTGCGCTCTCCTGCGCTTTCAGCGAGCGCGCAAACACCCACGCAAACCCACAGCGGACCACTTTTCTATCACATTCTTATTCTTTAACCCGGAGCTCTCACAAACCAACGGTGAGATCACCCCCTCCACAGCCACCTCCCGTCCTCACCTCCCCGTCTCCTGTGGGCCTGTATCTGATGCTCCTCATACTCAGACTCTTGGTCATCTGGTGTGCTCACAGGCCAGCTGCAGGGGCCGCGATTCTTCACCAAGTGCTGAAACAGGAGAACTTCCTGAGCCATGGGCTTTCCAAGCACTCTCCCAGGACTGCCTGTTTCACAAATAGAACCTCCAAAGAGCCTTGTTCCGTCTGAGCAGGCATCTGCTGACTCACTCCGGCGCACACAACTTCCAGGAAGTTTGGCTGGCAGAAGACGCTGGCTGCAAAACCACAGCAATTGTTTTTCCATTATTCCATTACCAGCTGGCAGAGGGGACACATAACCCAAATAGGAATCTCTGCTTCAACCTGAAGTCATGGCTACCACAGTGGGACAGCCTGATGCCGTCACCACTGGGACATCCCAGCGATTCCAAATCATGCCTTGTCCAAGCTCAGGCACCTCAGCTAAAGGTGTTTAATTCCAGCTACCTGCTGCATTGTTGAGGACCTCTTTCCATTCTGGAATAAAAATACTCAGATGCATGTAGATCAATTCCAGAACAGAATTTGTTTATTGAAGTTAAAATGGTTGATTCTATTCAGAATTTTCAAAATCCTCCAAGTCTTCCCTGAAGTCTTATTTTAAGAAAATAATCCAGCAAATGGTGACCATTCCTAAGAGAAATACAAGGGACGGCTGTTTTGACTCCCATGGGCCTTTATTTCCATATCTATGACATTATTATGTTTTGTTATAACCTGAATACAACAGAGAAGAAATGCTGGTATCTAAAATTCACTTGTCAGCGCTAAAAGCAATTTCTACAACAATAGGGGAAAGAGACTTCCACAGAAAAGCAAACTTTAATTTCCAGCCTGCCCCAGGCTGGCTGTCCAGGGGCAAGACCAGCCCAATCCTGCTCAATGCTGGGCTGCAGGCACTTACGTTTGTCCCCAGAAGCATGTTTTTCAATGTTCTTTTTTTTGGGGAGGGTGCTGGGGATTGAACCCAGGGCCTTGTGCTTGCGAGGCAGGCTCTCCACCAACTGAGCTATATTCCCAGCCCTTTTCAACATATTTAATCTCAGGTTGACTTGTATTGTCTTTAGACTTTAGGACTCAGCTCCAGGTTTGAAGGAGGGCAGTTTCTTTGGGGACGTTTTCAAAGTTGGCTCCCTCTAGGTATTTTCCTTTCAAAAATGTTAGCGGACATAGATCTATTTCTTGAAAAGTGTCACAGGACAGCCTAGAAGTGGCTGGCCCTGAGTTTAAGTGGTTAGGAAAAGCTTTGGAAACTCTCTGAAGGCGCTCAACACCAGCAGGACAAGGTGTGTCGGCCACATTAGCTAGGAGCCTGTCCTGAAATGTCACGGGCTGAGAGCGTTTCTCTAAAGTACACGTAGGGGGCAAATGGGACCTGAGGGCAGCGTCCTGGGAGAGCCTAATAGATGGAGGAAACAGGAACGGACCTGACGGCGAGCTTGCTGCGAGGCTGACAGGCTCCGGAGGTGAGGACCGTGCCCGCAGGGGAGGCCCAGCTAGCACAGTGGGCTGCCATGACAGCCAGGCCCTGGCTGAGCGCTGGGGGCTCCGGGACGAGCTGAGTGCCTCTCTCCCCTCCTCCCGCCTCTGCCCATTGCAGGAAATACTCTCAGGTGTGCGCCAGGCCAGGTGTCCTGCCATGCACCTGCTCAGGTTGACTCACTGTTTCCATAGCAACCCCGTGAAGGAGGCGGTACAGCTCTGTGCATCTGGCGGCTGAGGAACTGAGGCAAGGCTAAGTGACTTACTGTGCCTGCTCTTGATCGTATCCGGTCACCTCCGAGCTCGCCCTTTGTGCCCCTCTTTTAAAATGGGCCAGGCTCTTGAATGATCTAGCACAATGGTGAGCATGGTGGGTGGGGGGTGCTGGAGAGACCACGGGACCAGAAGGCGCCACTTGGTGGGTCCCCACTTAGCTCAGCCAGGCCCCTGCAGAGCAGTGGCCTTCCTGAGCTGGGGTTGTAGCAGATGGCCACAGAGGAGACTGCTCCTTGTGCAGGTTTCTGGCAGGTTCCAGAGGGTGGACTTCCAACAAGTTTTATCTGTTTGTTTGTTTGTTTTTGTGGTGCTGGGGATTGAACTCAGGGCCTTATGCTCTCGAGGCAAGCACTCTACCAACTGAGCTCTATCCCCAGCCCTCAACAAGTTTTATCTGTATGGCAGCCCAGAGACTTCTCTGTTATCTGCCCTCCCACACCAGTCCCTGTCATCTGGGGCAGGAGGGGACACTCTTCTAGCCGTAGCGCTGCTCCCTGCATCTGCTGCTCCTACCTGTGTTCTTTGGAGGTGTCTTGACTTCTCACAGTGCCCATCCCTTGTGTGGTTGATAAGCACATTAAACTTTCTCAACTGCCCTGTGGGTTCCCTCCTGGACCTTGGCTGTTACCCTGCTGGAGGCTGAGAGCGGGTGCTGGGCTCCCAAGTCTTGCCCTGCTCTCATCCTTACCCTCTCATGGATGGGAGGGTCAAGTGGAAGAACGTGGGCAGAGCAGAGGGGCATGTGTCAGGAGAGAACCCTGCATGGAGTTTGGAAGGCAGTTGGCTGGCAGACAGGGGACAGGCACTGCAGAGAAAGGGGTGTGTGCCTGGTGGGTGGGGAAGGCCTTCAGGATCCTAAATCTTGCTCCCAACAGTTTTCTCTGCTTCTCTTGTATGGGTTTTTGGGAGGCAACATTCTCCGCTGGGGCATCTGGAAGCCAAGGATTTCCATGGTAGCCAGAGGGGATAGAGGAGTAGGGTGTCACCAGGTGGCCACAGTGACATTTCACACCAAGTGTTACCTATCTCTGCTGTCCCAGCCAGATCAGAATACAAGAGAAAAATACGTGAGTTTTTGAATAAGTGCATTTATTTCCTTTTTGCTGTAAAAACTAGCTTTTCTTAACTTCCCAAATACATTTATAAATACTGGACATTGTAAGTGAGTGGAAAAACAAATAGCAGAGTTGGAGCCGTGAGGCCATTTCAACAAGACAGCCTTGGAGGGGGGTGCTGTGCAGAAGTCACTGCTACACCGACAGCTGATTCTGTCCTCGGCGCTTCTGGTGAAACAGACCCTGGCTAAGCCAAGTCGGGTGCTGTGCATGGGGCAGGGCCGGGCAGCAGAGGGGACAGCCTGCGCTCTCCGCAGCCTCTGGCACCTCACCTGCTCATTTCCAAAACCAGCCTCTGGTGTTAGGGGTGCACATTTTAAAACACACCGTGATGACCCATATTTGGAGCTTGCAAGAATTGGCAGATGTTGGGATTTATATATAAAAAGCGATGGATTTTAGTCCTGAAATTTTATTTAAAAAAAAAAAAATCCCCAGAGATCAAAGCACACTTGAGCATTCCAGGTCTGCCTGCTTGAGTGGAAACGGCAGGGAGGAAGCACCGGAAGGAAAAGGTAAAACTCAGAGGCTAAAAAAAAGAATAAGGGGACTAAGACTAGCGGTTTACGTGGAGTTGCTGTCCCTGTAAGATTGCTGACCTAATTCCTCAAGGCATGTTGTTTGTTTGGGTCATTCAGGAAGCAATTCTTTCCTTTATGAAAAAAATCAAAAGTAAAATAACTGTTTTCATGTCATGAAGGTAATGCTAAGTTTAATGGCTTATCCAGCGTTGGAAGTCCTCCCGGGTCCAGGTAGTGGCCAGCAAGGCAGCCCGGGGTCAGTCTGCGTTCCGCTGGAGGATCTGGTCCAGCAGTTGCTGCAGAGGTGGGGAGACAGAGATGTCAAGCCCGCATCATGGCTCGGGCCACGCGCCCACACCTGGTGCACACGCCATTACCTTTTTGAAGACTTCAGCGCGGAGTCTGTTACTCTGTAAGATTACCTTTTTCTTTTCTTCTTCTTTCTTCTTTTTAACTTCTGGCAAGTTGTTATAGATTCTGAAACAGATGCAGAGAACATTTTGGATGGGTAGCGGAAGCACCTGCCTGGGGCACAGAGCCTTATCAGCCGTATCAGCCGCCACTGACCTTCAAAGGAAGAGCAGGCACAGGGGCTTCCTCCACGTGGGGAGGTGCCAACATGACAGGCTTCCCTGATGTCCCCAGAAAGGCTCCGCACCGGGGACAGCGCCTCGTCTCTGTGCTTGCAGGGCCAGTGCAAACAGGCAAGCTAGCGGGGCCAGGTGTGTCCTTGGAAGTCACTTTCCTTGTCCCTCCACCCTCAGTGATAATTAACTAACTTGTAAAAGGGGGGATTCTGACCCTGCTTGGCCATTCTGAGGGTCATGCAACCTTGACCCCCAAATACCCTTTTTTTTTTTTTGCCACCCAGTTTTTGCCTTCTTGAGACCTGGAAGCTGAAGTGGCGGGAATCACAATGCTGGAGCAAATGTGCCAAGCCTGTGTGTGCTTCCTCTTAAAAGAGGAAGCATGTCTGCCCAAGCTGTCCCCAGATACAGCCCAGGCGGCATTATTACGTCCTCGTCTAGATGTACAAGCAGGACTTTCCAAGTTACATGCAGGGCCCACGGGACACTTCTGGACATGTCTCTCCTCCTCCCTAACAGAAACTCTTCATGCGCCCAGGCCAACCAGTATTTCTGCTAGAACCTGCCGACCCCAGGGCTGCAGCAGCCCAAGTACACATGGCACTCGGCTGAAATGGCTCTTTCTCGCTTTCTCTCATGTTTGAAAGCCCAGTGAGATGTTCCATTATTAAAACTATAGAACAAAGCATAAAAATAATGATGATAATAGTGTCAGCAGGTGACATCTTAGTTACAGGCCACCAGGCTGATCCCTTGACATGAACTCAACCCACATGACCACTGAGGAGGCAGGTGGTGTCCCACTGTAAGAAAAATGAGGAGCCCAAGCCCCCATTTACCAGGGGACTTGGCAGAGCCCTCCTGCAGGCTCATAGGGAGCTGGTGCTCAGACCTCAGTCTTTGATCCTTACCCTGTACACAGTGCTCCCCCAACCAGACAGCAGGAAGCTGCTCATGAGTCGGGAAGCATTTGTGAATACACAAGAATACACTGAGGATGATTCTAGAAAGGTCCAGGAAAGGAGCCCATAGGGGAGCTATCATGCCCAAACCTCCCAGTGGAAAGTCCTTCAGATCAGCAGACGTGCAGGACCTTGGCCATCCAGATCAACTGGGGGGTTTAAAGTGAGACTCACAGGTCCCATCCCGGGTCCTTCAGATTTAATAATTTCTTAAAAGAAATCCCCAAATAAATCATGATATCCCCACCCACGGGCCATGTTCTGCACAGAGTTACAGCCACGAGGAAGCTAATCTGCGTCTTCTGACACATTACACTGCGAAGAAAGCAAGCTACAGAGACACTGTGTGTAACACCACTGCGGTTGAAAGCCACATAACTGTATGTGAGCCGACAGAAGTCGACTTCAAGGCAGAGCCGAAGGAGACGAACTGCAATCCTTGCAGCAGGCTGGCTGGGGCTGCGAAGGAGGCGGAGAGGGGCGCAGGAATTATGAGGGGACTTTAGCTTTGTCTCCCTTGTTTGATTTTTTTCAACTGAAAATATAATTTAACAGTAGAAGTAGTCACAGAGAGTGCAGAGAGGAAAGCTGCCTGGGAGCCAGGGCCAGCGCCCAGTCCCGCAGAGAGAAACCTGGCTGGGAACCCTTCGGAGGCCAGCCGGGCGGGCCGACAGCCTGGGCCAGCACCGCCGGCTCCCAAGCCTTCTTCAAGCCTCGGTTTCCTCCTTATGAAAGGACAGAGCTATGCTTTGCTCTGCTCCCGATGCCGCTTTAACAACTTTTATTTTAGTCGCTTGGTTTGCAAGGCTCCATAACAGTGGCTCTGGGGTTGGAGGGTGTGCGGTGGGGGTGGGAATCTGACTTTTTTTTTTTCCCCACTAAATTGCAAAGTGGATGCTTTTGGCCGGAGGAACACACAACCTCCTGCTTCTGAAGGAGCAAGTCTTCCAGCCCAGCAGCCCCTTCAGATCCGGGTGGAACGCTGTGAATCAGGTCCTTTCCTAATTGACAAAGGCGCTCCCTGGGGCTGATCAAGGTAGCCTCATTATTGTGCAACAACATAATCATGGTAAAAGCAGAGCATGCGTGGGGTTATCCTTCCCATTTCAGTGGTGTCTCCCAGTGCACATCAATTTGACTTAATTATCATAATCCCTCCTGGTGCCAGATGCTTTATTCTTTATAACCTGGCGGCCGTGGCTGCATGACCATGACAGACACCGCTGAGCTTTGGCATTGTGGCTAGGAGGCCAGGTCTCGGAAAGGATGCGGCTTTTGTGTGCTTCAGGTTGGTGAGGATTAGTGGGGGTCTTGGCACACAACCAGCCCAGCGGAACAGGGAAAATTTGTCGGCAGCAGAGCCACCAAGCCTGCCAGGGTCAGAGCGCCAGGAAAGCGGCTCGTGGCCCCTGAGGTCCACTGGCCCCCATGCTCTACTGGCTTCCAGCTTGGACCCTGCCCTTCAGGCTCTGCTGCTCTCGAGCCCTCGGGAGAAAGCTTCTCACCTCCCATCAAACCACCTTCAGAGGTGCAGCCAACCGCTCCAGCCCACCGCCAGGATGCCGAAGTGTTGGAGAGGTCCACTCAGTCTGGGGATCTCTCAGAGACCAAGCGTGCCTGGGTCCGAACCAAAGAGCCGCCCCTTCCCTGTGGCCTTCCCAGGAGCAGCAGGAGCGTTCAGAAGCACGCTTCCACAGCCACTCGAGTCAGCCCGTTTATTTAGATTTGCAGCCAAGAGGACCTCAGACCTCAAACATGGACCTAGAAAGTGGCCCCACTGGTCAGCACCTGGGCCTGTCAAGTCACCCCAACTCCCCCCCCAGCATCCTCCCATGTCACATAATATCCAAGTACCTTTTAGATCTCATATGCATCTCCTTCTCTGAAATGCACCTTTCTTTGGGTTTGAACAAATTATCTGAAAAAAAAAAGGTGAAAGGATTAATTACGGAAGGTACAGAATTATCACACATCTCTGGGGAACTGGTGGACCCGGCACACTCCCTGAGCCTGTCCTTCTCTGAGCCACGGCAAACAGTGCAGGATGGGGACACCACACGTGGCTGTGCTGAGCACCTAGCAGCCCAGGACTGGTCTTGACAAGGAGTCAGAGGCCCAAGGTGCAACCCTAGCACGTCACCTAGTTCATGAAGCCACTCCTGGGTGCTTCCTGCAGCTGCAGTGCCAGGGGACGTGCCAGGGCGCACGGCCATTCCACTCAGAAAAATCCACATGCTAGATTTTTGAGGCCCCTGAGGAAATCTCCAGTTGCCCTTGGGCCTCTGGGAGCAGGGAACCTCATCACGCCTACCGTCTTCCACTCACGCTGCTCAGCATGTGCAAAACGAAGCCCACCTTCCCCTTTCTAATGTCAGAAGAGCGGACAGCACCACGGACCTGTATCCTCAGTGTCCTTTGAGTAAGTGCAGAGTGGCAAAAACGTCACCGAGGCACTGCGTGGTCCTTCGGTGTAAGAACACACCCCGGTCACCGTGAGGCTCGCGTATGGCACATCTAACAATGCTCCAAGTTTTTAAAAACGGTGAGCACTCTTGCAGTCACTGAAAACAAGTCTGAAATGCCCAGGAGACAGCTCCACAGATTAGCCCAGGGCGTGGCACACATGCCTGGGGTGCTTGCAGCCTGGGGTGATCTGGGCAGCTGCCATGCTTCCTGGAACACCTACACTGACCAGCTCGCACCATCATTTGGCACAAGCAAACAGGTGGCTCTGTGTCCCTGCAGAGCTTCGGGGTCGGTGTGGGCTCCCTGTGGGCCCCTGGAGCCCAGGGCTGTAGTTCTGTTCATCTCTCCCCACGCCCAGGACTTTTTCCCTTGCTCTGACCAGCAGAGCCATCAAAGTCAGCTGGAGGACGCAGAACTCTCCCAGCATGTGCAAGAAGGTGGGATCGGGATAGGACTACTAGGAAACGTCTTCCCCTCTGACACCAGACCTGATGCACAAGGCGGAGGAGAGCAGAGGGGCTGAGCCTGCTCCTGCCGAGCGCTTTGAACAGACCTTGGGACCCCACCATTCACCTCAAAGACAAGACTCAGCGGAGAGACAGGAGAAGGAAGAAACTGGAATATCCCCAACTAAGAGGAAAGGCTGCCAGTGCTTAGAAAAAAGGGGAAGGGGCATTGCCACAGACCAGGGGCCAAGGGTCCCCCAGGGTCCCACCCCAGCTCCACCTGGTCAGGGCCAGGCAGAGACAAGGGGCCCTGGAAAATCCCAGAAAGGAGCAGCATCTAAGTCAGCCAGGGTCTTGGGAAAGCCAACGTGTGAGAACTAGGACTCCCACCAGGGGACAGGGGACAAGAAACCTCGTGGGAAGACAGACAGGTGGGATGGTGTCCCCAGGAACTGCTCAGGTTGGGTGAATTCAATGCAGACAGACAGGCGGTGTCCTGAAGGGTTAGAAAATTACTACAAATTATACTTGATTTCATGATCGCCACTCAGTGACAGGTAGTCTATTTTGGAAATTGACATTTTCTTTTTTCTTTCAGTTTGTTTCTTTAGAGCATTGATACCACAATTAGGCTTTGGTTTTATTTCTAAGAAACAAAAAAATATGACTGTCTGCCCCTGGCAGTGTTTTCTGAGCCTTTCTCCACCTGTGTGCAGGTTAAAGTCTGACCAAGCAGCCCACTTTAGGCAGAGCCAGCAGGCCTGGGTCCCAGAGGGCTCCACCTGGTGGGCTCCACCCTGCCCTTGGGGAAGTGCTTGCAAGTTGGTTACTACAGATTTGAGAGTTTTTGTTGTTGTTTCTAGAATACAAGACACAGTAAGGTATATTTAGTCAAGCTATGGAATCAACCATGGTGCCCATCAACAGATGAATGGGTAAAGAAATTGTGGTATATATACACAATGGAATATTACTGAGCCATAAAGAAGAATGAAATGATGGCATTTGCCAATTTGAGTTTTTATAGAAGCACTGCTGATAGATGGTTGGGCCTCCCAGGTAGAGGCAGAAAGGGGAGGGTCTGCCTTCCTGGAGGAAGTAGCAGAAATAAATTAAGTGCATTGTTTGCAAATGGCTCCACCCCCACCAGAGTAGAAAGAGCACCTGCAGTGGCAGCTGTTGGTACTTTGAGGGGGGCAGTGGCCAGGGAGGGGAGGGGACACCACTGTGCGCCTGAGTGGTCCACATGGTGCCCCAGAGTGATGTTGCTAGCATTTATTGATGCCTCCTGCATGAACTCAATTAAGCTTCCCAAAGCCCTGTGGCGTGCTCAGGACGTTTTGCATTTCAGGGTTGAGGTCGCTGATGGACCTGCCCAGGTTCACGCTGGGTGGGCAGGAGGAAGTGGCAGCGTGGGGCTTCAGCCCACACCAGCCCGCCACACCACGCGGGCTGTGCACCTCACCACACTGTCACAACTCCTGGTTGCAGAATCCATATTTTGGGAGCCTGAACAGGTGTTCCTCCATTTCCCATGATGCCAGTCCAAAATCCATTTCCCCCGCTCCTCCCTTCCTTCCACTTCGCCTCTCTTGTTGGGAGATGCTGGGAAGCAAATCAGTGGATGCCATCTGCCTTTGTGGGGTGTCGCTGGGTGAGACCAGTGCTCTGGCAGAGTTGAAGCACCACCCTACGGTACAAGGATCTGGGTGGTTAAGAGGGTTCCTCAGGGAAGAGCTCTTTTTAAAAACTGGTGTACAATAATTACCCAGGATAGAAGCTGCCTCAACTAACAATGGCGTTGGAAAACTGGAAATCCATATGCAGCAAAATGAAATTAAACCCCTCTCTCTCACCCTGCACAAAACTCAACTCAAAATGGATCAAGGACCAAGGATGTAGACCAGAGACCCTGTACCTAATACTAGGAGAAGAAAAAGAAGGCCAAAACCTTTACCATGTCAGACTAGGACCTGACTTCCTTAACAGGACTCCCAAAGCACAAGAAATAAAAACAAGAATCAATAAATAGGATGAATTCAAACTAAAAATCTTTTTCTCAGCAAAGGAAACAATAATGTGAAGAGAGAGCCTACAGAGTGGAAGAAAATCTTTTCCACACACACTTCAGATAGAGCACTAACCTCCAGAATTTATAAAGAACTTAAAAAACTTAACACCAAAAATACAAATAACCCAATCAATAAATGGGCTAAGGAACTGAGCAGACACGTCACAGAAGAAGATATACAAGTGATCAACAGATATATGAAAAAATGTTCAACATCTCTAGTAATTAGATAAATGCAAATCAAACCTACCCTAAGATTTCATCTCACCCCAATTAGAATGGCTATTATCAAGAATACAAGCAACAATAAGTGTTGGTGTGGAGGTGGGGAAAAAGGCACACTCGTACATTGCTGGTGGGATTGCAAGTTAGTGCAGCCACTCTGGAAAGCAGTGTGGAGATTGCTCAGAAAACTTGGAATGGACCCACCATTTGACCCAGCTATCCCGCTCCTCAGTTTATACCCAAAGGACTTAAAATCAGCATACTACAGTAACATAACCACATCAATGTTTATAATAGCTCAATTCACAACAGCTAGATTATGGAACAAAACTTGGTGCCCTTCAACAGAGAATGGATAAAGAAAATGTGGTATATATACACAAGGACTATTACTCAGCCAAAAAGGAGAATAAAATTATGGCATTTGCAGGTAAATAGATGGAGATTATCATGCTAAGAGAAATAAGCCAAACCCAAAAAAACAAAGGCTGAATGTGTTCTCTGATAAGTGGATGCTGATACATAATGGGGTGGGGAGGGGTTAAGGGAAGAATGGAGGAATGTTGGATTGTGTAGAGGGAAATGAGGGGAGGGAAGAGTGCAGGGGGTGGGGGAGAGGAAAGGTGGAGGAATGAGACAGACATCATTACCCTATGTACATGGATGATTATACAATTGGTGTGATTCTACATGGTGTACAACCAGAGAAATGAAAAGTTGTGCTCTCTGTGTACAATGAGTCCAAATGCACTCTGCTGTCATGTCTAACTAAATAGAACAAACAATAATAAAAAAATTACCCAGGATAGTGGTTTTCATTGTGGCGAATTCCCACATGCTCGCAACATAATCTATCTCTTCCCCAGTAAGGGGAGGAGATCTTTAAGCCAAGACCCAGTGATCCCAAGAGCCAGCTTGGGAACATCAGGGTGCGACTGCACTGTGAGGGAGGAGGGAGCAGGAGAGCAGAGACCACCTGGCCCCAGCCAGGTCACACTGCCTGACCTTCTGGGGGTCTTGACGAAGCTCCCTGTGCATGCATACTGGAATCCCCATCCGAATCCCGGGGTGGTCCTAATCTTCACGGCACCGGGACCCTCACACCATGCATGCAGTCACTCCTGTTAAGGGTGTGCCTTCAGCGTCAGGGAGAGGACCAGCCCGTGGAGTGTCAAAGCGGACCTGCCAGTTGCTGCTCAGACGGCTGCAGGTGCTCACCCTCCAGAACATGGACCGAGTGGAGCACACTCAGAAGTGCTGGGGGAGCCTGAGCAGCAATCGCAGCCCTGGTGCGTGAGAGGTGGCAGTGCTTGGCATGCAGGGCGGCCCCGGGACTCATCTGCCTTGGACAGGCGGAGAGAGCGGTGGGGCCTCGAGACGTGAATGGAGATGACTCCAGACTTTGGGTGCAGCAACACGTTCATCTGGCAATTGCTAAGTTTTTATCTCCTTGGTGCCAGGCAGTGGGGACACAAAGATAAATAAGACCAAGGGCTCAGAGCCCAGGATGAAATTCAGGTAAATAGGGCCTTTCAGCACGAGGACCCAAGACAGGGTGGGGAGCAGCCTCAGGGAGGTGTGGTCAGGTCCACCAGGCAGGAGGCGGATCTGGGGAGACTCCATAGCACAAGGCAGCTGGAACCAGAAAGAGGACTGGGGGTGGTGTGGGAGGAAGGGGGCCAGGACCACTGCGCCTGCCCAACCCCAGGGGTCTCCCTTCATGGCATGGAGACTCACCCTGTGTGTGCTCTGCTCAAACGTTCAGAGAGATTCCATCAATTCCCTTTAATCTAAATGTTGCCTTTATAAAGCTGAAGTAACTGGAGAGAATAATTTTCAGCCTGCTTATGGGTCTTTTCTGGATCGTCCTTAAAGCTGCCACACACTAGTTCACTGACAGGAGAGAGACTGTGGTCATATTTACCGCCTACTATTATTCAAATGGAGGATGGTTCTCCTCTCCAAGAGATTCACTAAGGTAAGTTGCTTATTTCTGCATTTCTGGAAACTTCCTCCTGGGGAAAAAAAATCTTGCATCTGGCTCATTATTGGATACAAACCAGAGGGCCTGTTGCTGGCTCAATTTGGTGAGGCCAGGCTTCCTTCAGCCTCTGCCTGTTTCAAACTCATCTAACAACCAGGTACCAAGGCGATTCTGGAGCCTCGGAGTGAGACTGCTATTGTTCAGTCAAGGCCCAACGTCCATCATGCCCATAAACACATGCGGCATGGATTGCAGTCCCTGGGTCACGTGTGTGCGTAGGCATGTGTGTCTGTGTGGGCACGAGACTCACAGGGACAGGTGGCTTTCGCATTCAGACAGCTGCCAGGGTCGCAGGGAAGCAGCAAGGACCCTCTGACAGCAGCAGCCCTGGTTGTGGCTGGCGAGGCTGCTCTTCCTCCCCAGAAACCTTTGTCTACCTCCCGCTGCGACGCCTGGTTCTCCCTCTGTTGGTTACCCACACGATAACCAAGCTCACCGGAGCTGTCAGCAGGACGCCCTCCCAGCCTTGTTTCCTTCAGTCACCCTGAGCTCTGAGACACTTCCTCCCCTGTCCTAGAAACCCCAAAACCCAGACATGCCCCTTGGAGCAAATTCAGCGGCTCCAGCAACAGCTTGGAGTATGGACACTGAGTCTGCACCTCCCCCAAAAGAAAGGAAGTGGGGTGTGTTTAGGGGGCCGGGAGGTGTGTTTTCTAAGACCACGGGCTGCTCATGACGCTGATTTCAAAGCAGTAAGCAGCTGACTGGGCCGCCAGTGGGTGAGACTCAAACTTCAAGCTTCAAATTCTGCTCCGGGCACTTCCTACTCAGCTCCCTGCTGGGGAACCCCAAACGTAGCTGACATGGGCAACAGCAAGTGGTCTGCCCTGGACTAACCAGCTCTACCGAAATGGATCAGAGGCATCGCCCCACACAAAGGCACCTTGAGGACGCACAGGCTGTTTGCCCCTGACATGCTCTTATGCTGGGTAAACATCGTCCTTTCTCTAAAGTCTTGTCTAGCTTCAGCAGACTCCTGTCCCTGCATGACAGTCAGACGTGGTGAGCAGCTTGGTCTAGGCGCCAGGAAGGCCAGTGCTGGCCTTTCCATGAAAACGACCCTGTGTGCCAATTACCATCCGGCCACTGCAGAGATGGGAGGTCATGTGGAGATGCGCTGGGCTTCTGATGAAGGAACACGCACTTAAGAAAAGCAACTAACCCAGAGGGTCTCGGAAATGGCCGTGGCTTTTGCATACTCAGTTCAAGACAAGGTGGGGTGTGTCTAGAGAGGAAGGGGCCTTTTCTCCTTCCAGAGAGCTCGCCTCCTGCACAGAGACCCACCTCGGCTTACAGCCATCACCTCCTGAGGGCTTCCATGGAAAATCGGGGTACCAGGGAGCTACAGGATGGATTTGAGAAAGGGTCTTGCCCCTGAGGAGCGGTGGTGATAAGAGGGGCCCTGAACATGGCAGCCTAGCAGCCTCTGCAGATCCTCCTTTGAAAGAACCCTGGATGCAACATGGGCAGAGGGGCTGGAGCACAGGAAGGAGGCAGCCTGACCGCTGTCAAGCACGCCTGTGGAAGCCATTACTCGAGACACGTGGACGCATCCCCCAGCCCCCTGCCCTGTCTGGTTGACCCATGAGCCCCGTCTGTGGCCCCTTCTTAGGATTTCCCCCTATACGGGTCTAGACTGGGTTTACGGCTACCTGCCCAGCTCCTCCTAGAGGAGGGGTCTCTTCTCTGCCCCTCCGCAGCTCAGCATCCCTGCTCCTCACACCCACTGTCCATCCTCTGGCTGCAGCACAGATGCTTATTTGTATCCACTGACTGGACACTCTTCAAGAGACCAGGAGAGGGACAGAGGGGTCCAAGGGTCTCTGTGGGCTCCCACATGTGCCCTGGGCACTGCCAAGGAGGGGAGCCTGCACCTAAGTCAGTCCAGCCAGGGCCCCCGGGGCCACACACTCTGTTCACTCTGGCATCAGCAGGATCAGAGGCTCTCGAACTAACCATTCAGACCCCACTGATGGGCTTCAGTCCATTATCAAAAAGGCATGAGCCAGGGAGCCCTGGAGTGGCTATAGAGTATATCACAGCAATAGAGTATTTCGTACATGGAGAACACTGTTGACCTTGAAGGAAATCCAGCTGCGAAACGGTCAGCTTCATCCAGCCCTTAGGATTTGAGGACCCCCCACCAATTCTTAATGACCTCACTCAACATGGTAGGAACTTCAGCTTCTTCCTGCTCACATAAGACAATGTGAGCACAGCAAGCCAACCTGAAGCTTGTATGACGTGCACAGGTGATTCTGTGGGCTCGCCTGTGCCCGGCACAAGCTCCTTGAGTTCTCTGAGGACCCGTTTCTCATCTATTCAGTGCGGGCACAGGAAGTGCTTTTAAGGTTCTTGGAAGAACTCATGAAAGTGGTCTAAGAGCACTCTGTAAACTGGGAAGAAGCTGATGGCCTTAACAAACTAACCAGTGACACTCACTAAGGGACACTAACCAGCACCATCCTATAGGGACATTAAGCAGTATCACTCACCAAAGGGACACTAACCAGAGCCACAGCCTGAGTGCCCTGTCACCAAAGCAGCAAGCAGCCTCAGCCTCACCCGCAACCTTGTGACGCGTGTAGGTCTGCCCCACCCCAGGCCTTCAGCACTAGGAATTCTGGGCGTAGGCCAACAGTCTGTGTCACCAGCACTCCAGCTGATTCTGATGTTTACCCACCTCTGTGGACCACTGGTGCTCTGACAGAAGGAAATAAGAGAAACTGGGAGATACCCAGTCCTTCCTGAGTTGTAGAGCCTTGAGGTTAAATTTGCATTTCAGATAAGTAATGAAACTTTTTATAGTATCAGCATGTCTCAAATATTGCATGGAACATATCGATGCAAAAATTATTGTTTACTGATCTGAAATGCAAATTTAACCGGGCATCCAAAATTTTCACTTGATAAATCTGGCAACCTGGTTTTGAAAGAACCTCTCCATGCCACTGCTGAGTGTCACAGTGTGATGGCTGTGTGTGAGGACAGACCTGGGGCAGCAGTTCTCTACCACTGCTACGAAGTTAGTAGCCTGGCAGTTTCTCACTTCTTCCATTCATTTTGTCAGCTTAGTGGTAGGACCAAGCTCCTCCCACCTGATACGATTCTCTCTTTTCTGTAGTTACTTCACCCTGTGACATTTGTGATGCACTATCCAAAAAGAATGTGACTGGCACTTCTTTTTCGAGAAGACTGGGCACCAGCATGGCAGCTCTGTTACAAGTGTCTGGGGGCCAACGTGGAGGCTACTCTGGGGAGGACCATTGCTGGGTGAGCTCCTAGTGAGGAAAGCCGGCCACCGATGGAAACAGGCACCCACCACACCACCCAGAGGGTTTCTGGGACCCTCAGCCATCACTTTATGGTATTGCTAGGACAAAGCACAACAGGGGAAGAGTAAGACCACTTTTCCCCAGTCCCAGATCTCTAGGGGAAAACGACAAATTAAAACCCCAGCTGGATTTTCTTTAGCAAAGCATGGTGGATATGTAAGCTAAGAAACCTACAGCTATGTCGCCAAAATCGGCTTTTTGAGGATTAGATTAAAGCATTCCAAGGTAAAAGAAGCTTAGGGAAACAAGGTTAAATGAATTTAAGCAGTTTACTTAGCTGCAGGACTTATATGGAAGTATAAAACTCACTGGCAAAAGTGTTTACATAGTCAAAATCAGAATACGCTAATACTGTAAACAACTTACATCTCCAATAGAAAGGTTAAAAGACAAAACTATTAAAAATAACTAGCTAAAATAATTTAAAGGATCCATAAAATAAAATATGTAACTTGTGATATCAAAAACAAAAAAATATGAGAGGTAGAAGGAGCAAAACTATAGAGTTTTTGTATGCAATAAAGTTAAATTGTTATAAGCATTTTTAGTTGTTTTCTGCAAGACTCATGGTAACCACAATGCAAAAACCTATAGTAGATACAAGTGATAAAGTAATCAATGCATACCACTGCAAAATAATCATCAAATAACAAAGGAAGGTAGCAAGAGAAGAAGAATGAGACAAAGGAACTACAAAAATAAGAGAAAAGGAAATGAAAATAATTAACAAAAAGGCAGTAGGCAAAAAATCTTAACTTTTCAATAACTACCTTGATACCATTGCCCTGTGTACATGCATGAACGCACAGATGGTGTGACTCTACTTTGTGTACAACCAGTGAAACAATAGCTGTACTCCATTTGTGTTCAATGAATCAATAAGTAAATTAAAAAAAAAAGAAAAAAAATAACTACCTTGAATGTAAACAGATTAAATTCTTCAATCAAATGATAATGGGTAGATTTTAAAAGATCCAACTATATGTTGCTTACAAGAGACTTGCTATAGCTTTAAGGGCAATGTAGGCTAAAATAAAGGACAGGAAGACAATCCATGTAAATGGAAACCCCAAAAAAGCAGGATGAGCTATAACTATATGAGAAAACAGACTTTTAGTCAAAAACTGGACCAAAAAAAGACAAAGTAGGTCATCATATAATGAAAATAGGGTCAATTCATCAATAGGCTAGGACAATGATAAATATATATGTACCCAATATCAGAACATCCAAAAAAATCAGGTAAATAACAGATCTGAAGGGAGACATAAACAGCAATTCAATAGGACTAAGGGACTTCGATATCTCACTCTCAACCATGGATAGATCACCCGGACAGAAAATCAATGTGGAAACATTGGACTTGAATGTGTTTTAGACCAAATGGACCTAACAGACATATACAGAACAGTCCAACCAAAAGCATCGAAGTGCATGTTCTTCTCAAGGGCACACAGAGCATTCTCCAGAATAATGTTGGGCCACAAAACAAGTCTAGCAAATTTCAGAAGAAATTTGAATCATATCAAGTATCTTTTTAAGCTACAATGGTATTGAACTAAAAATTAATAACAGAAGGAATTTTGGAAAATTTCACAAATATGTAGTTAATAAACAACATACTCTGGAATCACCAATGGGTCAAAGAAGAAATCAAAAGGGAAATTTTAAAAATCCTAAGATCAGCTGAGTATAGTGGCACATGCCCATAATACTAGTAGCTCTAGAGGCTGAGGCAGGAGGATTGCAAGTTCAAAGTCAGCCTCAGCAACTTAGCAAGACCCTAAACAACTTAGTGAGACCCTGTCTCAAAATGAAAAATAAAAAAAACTCTGGGGATGTGGCTCAGTGGTCAAGTAACTCTGGATTCAATCCCCAGGACCAAAAGAAAAAAAAAATTCCAACATAAACAAAAATGGAAACAGCGTTCTGAACATATAGGATGCAGGAAAAGCCATTCTGAGAGAGAAGTGTATAGCAATAAATTAAGTTTATAGCAGTAAAGTAAAAAAAGAAAGATCTCAATCAATTTAACACTATACCCCCCAGCAAGCAGATAAGTAAGAAAAACTAAAGCCAAAATTAGTAGAAGGAAAGAAATAACAAAGATTAGGGAAGAAATTAATGAAATAAAGACTAGAAAGACAATACAAAAGTTCAAATAAACAGTTGGTTCTTGAAAAGAAAGAAAATTGACAAACATTTTGTAAGACCAATGAAAAGAAGAAAAAACTCAAAATAATAAAATCAGAAACAAGTGGAGACATTACAACTGACCACAGAATTCAAAGGGTCATAATTAGACCACTGCGAACAGTTATATGCCTTCAAATTGCATAACCTAGAAGAAACAGATAGGTTCCTAGAAGGAGAAGACCTACCAAAAATGAGTCAAAAATAGGAAATCAGAACAGACCAATGCGAGTAAGGGTATTGGATCAGAATAAAAAATATCTCGTCCAAAGATGTTCTATCAAACATCTGAGCAAGAACTAATACAATCCTTCTGAACTCTTCCCGAAAAATTGAAGTGGAAGAAACACTTCCAAACTAATTTTTTGAGGCCAGTATTACCCTGATTTCAAATCTAGACAAGGTCGCTAAAAGCAAAGAAAATTACAGAACAATATCCATGATGATCATAAGTGTAAAACTCAACAAAATACCAGCACATGGAATTCAACAGACATTAAGAGAATCATTCACCACTATCAAGTGGGATTTTTCTCTGGGACACGGGAATGGTGATTAACAAATGTAACCTACAACACTAATAGAACAAAGGTCAAAAACCATAATATGACAAATGTCAACACCCTTTATTGATTAAAAAACATTCAGTAAGTTAGATATAGAAAGGATCTATTGAACACGACAGAGGTCAGATATGACAAGCCCAGGTTAACCTCGTACTCAACACCGAAACGCTGGAAGTTTTTCCTCTAAGATCAGGAATAGGACAAAGATGACAATTGTGTTAGTGATTTTTTTATAACTGTGACCAAAATACCTGCCCTGAAGGAGGAGAGATGTATTTTGGCTCATGGAATCAGAGGTTTCAATCTGTGCCTGGCTGGCTCTATTGTTATTAATAACACATGTGTCCTTGACACTGGTCTGGGAAATGTGACCCCGAAAGCACAGGCGGCAGAAGCAAACAGTGACAAGGGATTTTATCCTGTGAAAACCCTTCTGGATGGCCAAGAAAATGGCCAACAGAACAAAGAGACAAGCTGTGGGATGTGAGGAAATGCTTGCAAATCATGCACCTGACAGTGGGTCAATATTCAAGATAAATGGAGGAAGAAGAGGGGGGAGAGGGAGAAGAAGAAGGAGGAGAAGAAGAAGAAGAAAAAAGCAGAAGAAGGAGGAGGAGGAGGAGGAGGAGGAGAAGAAGGGGGGGGGGAGGAGGAGGAGGGGGAGAAGAAACAGAAGAAGAAGGAGGGGAAGAAGGAGGGGGGGGAGGAGGAGGAGGAGGAGGAGGAAGAAGAAAAGAGAAGGAGGAGGAGGAG
>JAJEJO010002817.1:478842-511094 GCA_020662805.1 Glaucomys volans | reverse complement strand
TCTGCCTGCAGGTGCTGAACCCCTTCTGCCTGCAGGTGCTGAACCCCATCTGCCTGCAGGTGCTGAACCCCTTCTGCCTGCAGGTGCCGAACCCCTTCTGCCTCAGGTGCTGATGCTTCCCACTTGCTTCCAGACTCTCCTACTTTGGATTTCATCTGCAAGGTGGAAACAATGGCTGATTCTGAAACACACTCACTCCCAGGCTATGGCTGGCCTCTGAACATGACCCAGTCCACCTGGTCCCCAGGAACTGTGTGGCCATGATGGAGGAGCCTTGCTATGACCCCCGGGTAGCTCTAGTGAACTGAGCAGGTGGAGCCAGGCTTGGGAAGGAGAGGGGCCCTTACGTTGGAGACTTGGTCATGTGAGAGGCTGAAGCAAAGCCCTGCACCACCCTCCTCCTGTCCTCCATGTCAGCATCCCTCCTCCAGGACTCAGCCACTGCACCTTCTCCTGGTGACCCTCTCACCCAGGCCCCACCCTAGCTACACCTTTATCACAGCTTGCTAGACTCAGCAGTGTATCTGCAGGGCCGCTGGCCTCCTGCGCTTCACTGCCCTTGAGCTCTTTGGCCCCGCAGCTCCACCACCCGCATCCCCAAGGCTGAACCAGGAACCCTGCAACTCTCACCACTGTGCTTCCGCCCCCTTGCCCAGCTGCACTGTGACGGCCTCATCCTTTCTACTCACCCTACTGCTGGGGCGTCTCCTCCATCAGGACTGGGACGTAGCCAGGCCTTCATAATGCTACTTCCCTGTCCCTCCATTATCCCCAATTATTCATGAAAGTTCTCCTGCCCCCACAGAGGGTTTTCACCCTCATTAACACATACATGCACATGCACACGTGCACACACACAGAGCGCTTGACCCTGAACCTCAGAGCTGCTCAGAATTCATCAGTACACCTGAGACACCTGCCCCCATCCTTGCCAGAACTGTCCTTGCAAACCCAGGGACTCCCTTCTCCTGCCTTTGGCAGCAGCTGGAGCTCCCACCTGAACCTCATGGTCTGTCCCTGAGCCAAGACTGCCGCGAGCCCAGCACCAAAGGCGGGCATGAGTCCCCCTACCAGACACCTGGACACGGCAGCCAGAGCGCGCTCACGCACAGGATCTACCAACTAATTCTGCGTGGAAGGGAAACATCTGCATTTTGCTCTTATCGCTGCGCCAGCAGAAAGGCTGAAGACACAATGTGCGCTGCGGGCTTTTCAATGGGGCCGCGAACGTTCCCTCTCCCTTGCCTGAGCTCACACGCGGCTCTGCTTTCAGTAGTCTGACTTCAGTGACCCAGCACAAGCAAACCCAAAAGCAAAGCCCTCGTCACACATAAAGACCTCAGGGACGGCGGGAATGGCCATGAACCCTGCTGGCCAAGTCCATTGCAAGCATTCCAGTGGTCAGGACTGTCTTGGAATTTGGGGTGTAAAAAGGTGCCTCAGTGAGTTAACACCATGGATGGGGCTGGATCCCCTTCTATTATATACAATTTGCATTGATAAGAATGTGAACTTGTGAGGACATTTGTTTTGGGCAAAGCATCAAAGTTGGATGATGTTGAATTGTGCCCCTCCCTTCAAAAAAGACACACTAGGGTCCAACCCCCACCTCTTATTTTGACCTTATTATTAGAAGTATGGCCCTCGCAGATACAGTCAAATTAGGATGAGGTCATGCTGGGTTAGGGAGGCCCCCGCCCCATGGATGAGAAGAGAACATCAGGACACAGAGAAGACAGGGAGGGGGCCAGGTGAAGGCAGAGGCAGAGGGGAGGGAGCGAGGTGTTCACAGGCCAAGGACACCAGTACAGCCAGGAGCTGTGGGAGCTGGGAGAAGGCCCAGGACGCTTCCTCGGAGCCTTCGGAAGGAGCCGACTCTGTGGACACTCGACTTTGGCTTCTGGCCCCAGACTGAGCATAAATCTCTGTGATTCTAAGTCACGCATGTGTGGCCACTTTCTACAGCAAATACGATGGATGATCAAGGTCACATCACCTATGACACTCAGGACACTTGCAAGCCCTGGTCCAGGAGAGAAGGAACCCATCCTGCCACGGGCTGTTTTGGGTCTGAAATGTCCCCCAGCTGAGAGCTATTGGAAGGTGGTGGGGACTTTAAAAGCAGGCCTAGTAGGAGGGTTTAGGTCATTAAGGATGTGCCTTCAAAGGGACCCAGTCCTGGTCTCTTCCTTCTCCCCTTTGCTTCCTGGCTGCCATGTGGTGAGCCGCTTTTTCTACCACATGCTCCCGCCATGAGGTGTCAGCTTGCCACAGGCCCAAAAGCAACAGGGCCAACCAACCTAGGACTGAAACCTCCCAAACTGTGAGCCAACATCAACCTTTTCTCTTTTTAAGTTGATTTATCGTGGGTATTTGTTACAGTGATGGAAAGCTACCAAACAACACCACACTGCACAAGTTCCCTCCTGCCCTGGCTCTCCATTCCTTGCTGACAAGGAAGACCCTCGAACGCCATTAGGTAGCTGAGTGTGAGTATGGTATACTCTACAGTGACGTCATTTGTGTTTGTTGACATCAGCTTCGGTTGCCTGACCATTTTTATCATGCATCATCATCAGAACTGGGCTAGCGGCCACACAGTGTGGACACCACCTCCCAGTCTGCCCAGAGCAAGCCCAGCTCTGCAAGCCAAGACATGCCCCCCTGTGGCTGGCTTTCAGTCCCTGCAGCACCTTGAGCAGTCTGTGCCTGAACCCATTTGCTTTTGTGGAGCCAGAGGCTAGACGGTACCTTGTGGAACACACCCAGGTCTAGCCTGGTCTGCCACAAGCTTGAAAGACTGAGACAGCCACTGTCCAGTGGGGGATTCTCTGCCCATGTCTCCCGTTGGTTCCACTCCTCAGTCTGCTGGAGCGCACGGTGTTTGGCCAAATCTTTGTGTGAGAAGGATGCGTTCAAGAGCACCCTGGCCCGGCTTCCAGACAGCTCCCACAGTACTCTGGGGGTTGGGAAGGAGATGACCTGCCATGGACCTCGGGGAGCAACAGGAATTCTCTCACAACACCCTTTCCCTCTGTCCCCCAAATGCCCCTGAGGGGAGTTGGTGATGTTTGCTAAGCTGCACTTTACTGAATACAGTCATTTCCCCAGAGGAATTTTATTTAGAATTTTACTCATGATTTCACCTCCTGGGGGCCAAAACATTTTCCTAGGAAGAGAGACTTCATTCCTTTGTACAAAGGAATAAAACGGAGGTTCCTTCAAGGCCTCCGGATTCTAACATTTGGGTTGGCAGGCTGTGAAGCACACCTCTGGTGTCCCCCTCACCTCATCTGCTCTTGTGATTCCTGCGAGTTTAATGGTCTATTTCTAAACTCCATGAAGAAAGGATTGAGGTCGGTCTTGCTCACTGGGGTGTCCCCAGCTCCCTGCATGATGCCTGTCCGGAAGGTTCCGGACAACTCCTTCTCCCATGAGAGAGTGAGTGCCCTCCCTCCCAGGGCAGCTTGACCCTGGCCTCCCAGTGCCCCGAGAGCGGCCATCCCTTCTCCAGCTCGCAGCAGGGAAGGGGTTGCAAGATGACGAATGTTGATGTAGCCCCGCTGGAGTCGACCTCGGGCCCTGAGATCTGTTTTACAATCTATCAAGGGCAAAGGGGATCTCTTGCAAACAGGAGTTAGGAGCCAAGAATTTGAACTTGCTATCCTGGCTGCTGTGGCTGTGTGGCTTCTTTCCCAGCTAGAATGGTAAATTGTGTCCCATGATTTTTCTGCTGAGTGAGAAGCCCTCATGGAATCTCAAGAAATGGGCTGGTCCCAGAACAGCCTTCGTGATGCCCAGGGGGCTTCTGCATGTGTCGGGGGGCATTGTCTGGAACCCTCATCCCAGTGAGGCTCCAGCCCCAGGCCCCCTCCCCGTCTCCTCCACCCTCCCAGCCACCTGTCACTCACCACTGAGAGGATGGGGAACCGTGAACTGCTTCCTGTTGGCTCGGACGGGGAGCAGGTTCTGCCTCTGCCCTGGGTTCTCCTTCCGCTGCGCCTTCCTCTGCTGCACCATGTGCTCCAGCTTCCTTAGCCGTTCTTGCGATCGAGAGATGAACTGAGGCCTATGGGCCTCCAGTGCTTCCTGATCAGAACAAAGAAAATGTTTTATTTTTAAGTTAAGTGACATCAAAAGGCCACACATCCATTGATTTGGCCAAGATACGCCAATCCAAAGTGTGATGCTCAGAGATGAAAAGTCACGGAGCAAAAGCACATCACGTTTTCTGCCATGACCTCATGTGAAGATTACAGACGTGTGGATGACACAGGTCCTGGCGGTCAGTACTGGCCAGCACCCTGGGCCTCACTGCAGCGGCACCCAGCAGTAACTAGCCCCAAAATCACGAGAACATAAGCAAACATTGCCCATTTTATTTCTACCTCTCAAATCACTTGTTGCCAACAGACCCAAATCTGAGTGCCCAGTATCCCACATTGCAGAGACCAGGGGGTGGGGACAGAACACAGCACCCGAGCCGCTTGCTCCTGCTGGGTGGGGTTGGAGCATTCAGAACCACAGACACATGTCATCCATGCCCCCAGGTGGAAATCCAGCCTTTTCAGGAGAGCCCACAACTGTGGCTTAAAGAAAGCACCTCTCCCCCGGGTGGGAAGTGCTGGGGAACTGAGACCCCTGCTGCACAGAATGGTCTGTGAGCTCCTCTGGTCAGAAGTCCCTCCCTCGGCCTGAGGGCTCTGGCCCCCCACCTCCACACACTAAGTCACTCACACGGGTCTGCTGAAGAGACCGAGCGCCACCAAGCCAGACCTGGGCTAGGTGCTCTCTGGGGACCTGTCTCTCGGAATCCCACATCCCTTCTGGAAGGCAGGTGTTTGTTCCCACTGGACAGATGCCATCACAGAGGCTCCTGAGAGCTTGGAAGATGGCATGGTGGCCCCTGGAAGATGGCAGGGTGGCCCCTGGAAGATGGCAAAGTGGCCCCTGGAAGATGGCAGGGTGGCTCTTGGAAGATGGCAGGGTGGCCCCCGGAAGATGGCAGGGTGGCCCCTGGAAGATGGTAGGGTGGCCCCTGGAAGATGGCAGGGTGGCCCCTGGAAGATGGCACGGCGGCCCCTGGAAGATGGCAAGGTTCCCCTTGGAAGATGGCATGGTGGTCCCTGGAAGATGGCAGGGTGGCCCTTGGAAGATGACATGGTGGCCCTTATAAGATGGCATGGTGGCCCTTGGAAGATGGCACGGTGGCTCTTAGAAGATGGCATGGTGACCCTTGGAAGATGGCATGGTGGCAGTCCTGTGCTTTTCCTCTGCTGCCTTTCCTACTTAGCTTGCCAGTCTCTGAATGTCTGCTCAGGTCACCCCTGCCTGAGGTGCCATGCTACTGGCTGAGCGCCTTCCCTGCTAGCAAGCCCTGCTGGACCTCCTGTTCAGCTTGAGCATCACAGGGCCTCGCAGGCCACCTTGTGCAATGGTGAACCACACCTGATTCTCCGTGGGAGGCTGTGAGCTCCTGGAAGGCTGGGCCATGTCTCATTGACGACGTCCCTCTCAAGGCCCTGCCCGAGCTCTGCAAAGGCCCTGGGTGTGCTCCTCTACCCCATTCCCACCCTACCTTTTTGGGAATTCAGGTGTCCGTTGGAGAAGCCATGGGGGGGTTCATCTGTGTCACATGTGTCCCTGGCAGCTGTGCCAGGAGAGGAGTCTCCTTGCCATATGCCAGCTGTGGCTACTGGTGGCACTGGTGGCACTGGATGTGCTGAGGCTTCAGAGGAGGTCCAAGCCAGGAGAGGCGGCCCTGAGCACCCCCTGTGGGTGTCCTCCCATCTGAGGACAGCCCTGGAGGCTCAGGAAGCTTTGGGGCTCCATGGACATCTCACCAGGCCCACTGAGCCCCCCAGGGTGCAGGAGCTGACCAATGGGGCCATCTCTACTGCAGGGAGGTTCGCGGCAGCCCAGCGCCTGCCTGGAGGTGACTGGCCATCAGTACGCCACCGCAGGCCTGAGTCCATTTACCCTCCTTATTTTTATAACTTTAAAAAATATGCACATATCATTTCTATAATTAGGAAATATCCAAATCAAATTATCTGTATCCTTCCCCTCGTGACCACATGGTTTTGGCAACTTCCTTAATCTTTCCAAGGCTCATTGGAAGATGGGGTACCTAGGGGCTCCTGCCCACTAGGAGTTTTTCAAGGATCAAAGGTGCTGAGGCCTGTAAAGTGACCTGTGTGAACTCTGAGCACCTTTGTCATTGCTGTGATCGCTGTCATTGTTGATGGTATTTGATCCTCATTCTAACCTGGGGGAGTCAGTGTCTCTATATCCATTATTCAAACAGTGAAGCAGAGGTTCAGAAAGGTTAGGGAAGCTGCCCAGTGTCACACAGCTACTAGGAAAGGGAATCAACTTCCAGCTTCAGAGGCCAGGGAAGGCCTCCCCCTGGCAGGAATCAGGCTGGATATGTAGAGGCCTCACCTGCAAGGTCAAGGAGCTGGCAGGCATGTGCTGAAGCTCAGAAGCCTCTTCTAACAGGCCAGGGGTCTCTGGTCCCTGGGGGGGTGCTGGTGAGGGTGGTGCTGGTGAGGGTGGCGCTGGCGAGGGCTCCGGCGAGGGGGGGTCCTCACTCTTCTCACATTCCTTTATTTTTACGACCAGGTCACAGCAGGTATAATCTCCTAGGAGAGATTCGGAATTCCATTTAGAGGGCACCAAAGGGTTCTCAATACCGTCAGGCACAGAAGACAATTCTGCAAATAGAAACACCAGCGGGTTATGAATGGGCCTCGTTAAGCCAACGAGATGGTGCCTCATCACAGACCCTCCGGCAGCCCTGGCCACGAGGAGGAAACTCGGTCAGCTAGACCTCACGGCGACCCATATGTCACAGGTATTTCCTGGCTCCCAGTGTTTAGAACGCCTTGCTCAAAATGGAAAGAAACTTTCCTATTCTGTGCCTCCTCTTAAGCATGTCCTGCAGGATTGCCGCAGTTGGGTTGCTTCAGGACAGCGTGTTAATCCATCTCGTGTTTGCCACGGGGATGATACAAGGCCAGGGGATGGTATTCAGTTATTCATCCCGCCCCTTCAGTTTCTAGAGTCTAACGCGGGCTTTACACAAGCAGTTGGAATGATTGCTCTCTCAGGACTGGTTCAAGCTCTTCCCGGGGCCATTTTGATTTTCCTTTGTGGAAAAGGCCAGGGAATGAGTAGATTCCTTAGCACCTTGGGTAGGGCAGCCCTGAGGAGATAGGAGGGAGATTAGCAGGCATTCACTGGCCCCTTCCTGACCAACGCTCAGCCTGGGACTGACCCTTTGGTCTATCCTTACCTCACCCTCTCCAGCTGGGCTCCCTCTGCTGCTCCCAGTGCACCCCACCCCCACCACAGCCCTGCTGCCCCTGACCTGGCAGCATCCTCCTTACCTCACAGGTTCTCCTGCCTCCACACAGCCCCTTCGACTGCACTGCCCAGGACATCACACCTGCAGCCCCAGTTCCAACTTCCAACCTTCAGGGCACCTCTCCCCTTCCCAGGACAGAGGCCATCCCTGCCCCTGTGTGTTCCTGCAGGGAGCACCTTGCACCTACCCAGCAGCATGCGCCATGGGGTGGGGCCCGAGATGCTGCTCTACCCTGGCAGCCTGGGGCTCTCTCAAGGGCTGGACCATGTCCTGCTGGGTCTGCATCTGCCCATAGCTCCAGGCCAGGTGCTTAGAAGAATTTGGCCCTTCTGGGAGAGGTGAGGTGGCCTCAGGAGTCTCACCTGGCTACTGGGTGCAGCTCGACAAACCCTCAGCTGTCACTGTCACTGTCACTCTCACACCTGTATCTTCTCTGGCGGGACTGGCTCCACTCAAAATCCAGCCAGTTCCCTACTCCCTACACACCCAAGCAGGCTGGACCTTCAGGACTTGTCCTCCATGTGTCCACCTCTCTGTGACTCTCCACCAATGCCACGTGGACTCCCATGCCATCAGCCACTTCCCCATGGGCCCCTCCACTTCAGAAACGACCACTAGGACTGGTGGGTCCAGAGCTGACCATTCACCCTCCAGGCCCCTGCCCAGAGTGACTGCCCCACGCTCTCCAGGTCCTCCTGTGAGGGTGTTCTCCAGCTCACAGGGAAGCCAGATCCCTGACCTCCTCTCCATCACTGTCCCCCTCACCACAGCCAGCAGCCCAAGGCCAGTCCTAATAGCCCTCTCTTCCTCACTGCCCATCACAAGAGCTGTCCATCAGATCCAGAAAGTCTCTACCACAGTGGCCCCTTCCATCCACCCAGGGACTGTCTGCTGACCTTCCTCGCTGGGTCTCCGCTCAGCCTTGCTTTGCTCGGGTCTGTCCACTCTGCTCAGGAGACGGTCACTTTGAGCCAATCTGGTTACATCTGTTCCCTTCAAGCCTCGTGCTGCCTTCGTGCAGACCCCCTTGGTGGTTTAGAAGGTCTTCTGACCTGACCCCCGGACCTCCTCTGCCTGCAACGCTGGCTGCCCTCAGGTCTGATTTTTAAACCTCTAAAGTTTCAAGAAAGACTTCAAGTTCTTCATCAAAACGATTTTTGAGGGGAAGACACTCTGCCCAGTCTGCCCCTGAGTGCCAGGGCCTCTTCGGCTCCTGTGGCCCACCTCCAGGCCCACCCTTCTGCACAGGACTGAGAGGCTGGAGGTGGGCGCACTGACTGCAGAGCCTGGCGTGCAGTGGGTACTTAATAATTGCTTCTGTGATGGGTTAATGAGTGAAGAGTTAGGGGTTCACTTAGGTTTGGAGTGACACAACTTTTATTAATCACCTTTTTAACTTCTGCAACTCAAAGGGACACAATCAAGTCTCTCTCTCTCTCTGTCCCTTCCTAGTTCTTTGAGAAAATCTCCCGAGTAACAGGACACCCAATTCTTGCGCTGCCATAACTGGGCCCCACAGACCATCCTGCTACATGTGTGACTCGTTATGCTTCAGGGTTCCCTGCACATTCAGGAGTGGCCAGCAGTGACCTCCAGAGAGACCAGTCCTGTGTTCTGCTGAGTTCCCTTCTCCGTGAGAGGCTGAGAACAGAACCTGCCTGTGGGCACGGAGGTCCATGTGCTCATATTGTTAGGTGTCCCATGGGGCCACACCTCTGCACCACTCTGCACCATTGTCCCCATCCATGAGGGGGGTCTTGGTCAGCCTGGGGGGCCTGCTGTCTCCCAGCAGCTGTACCAGCCTCTCCGATCCTCCTAGTGAAGCTGGGAGCCTGCTGTGCCCCTGGGAGCGGCCTTCTTGGCCTCAGCTGGTGCCAGCCTTGTTCCAGTAAGGGTTGGGGACCCATGGCCCACAGGGGGCTGCCTCTGGCTGCGTGCAAGGTTTAGCTCGGCCTCTCCGTAAACCTGCTGTGCCGCTCCCTTCTGCTCTCACACCTCTGCAGGGGAGCGTGGGAGCTGTAGCCGGGAAGGCCTGGCACGCTTCCCTGAGCATCACCAAGGATCCTCTGGACCCGCCCCTGCTCCTTACCTTCGGGGATCCCTCTTTCTATCTGAGCGCCATTGTCTTCCTGCAGAGATGGGCATGTATCTTGCAAGGGGCAAAGAAACCCAGGCAAAGGGACTCTGGGTTTCAGGAGGCTCGGACGTCGTCTCACTCTGGGCTCAAAAAGGTCGCTAGTCTGACAGTCATCACTTGGTGGCCTGTCCCCATCGGGAGGGAAAGGTTTAATGGGCTTCTGTTCCACTGGGGGAGCAGACAGTGTCACACGCGCTGCTTCGAGCTGCTCCTTGCTGCTTCCAGAATATACTTTTGTTTCTACTAAAAATAAAATGAGAATTGTGCTCAAAAGATCTGAAAGTCCACATCTGAAGTCCTGACAGCTACTGCCATGGCCCTGGAGATGGCCGGGAGCTTCGCAGTCAGGGCCCCGATGGGGGTTGAGTACTTCAGCTTTGGGGCCGGAGCACCTGGGCTCAAATCCCAAGTCCACACCACCCAGTCTCCATCATAACATCTAAGCTAGGTAATAATATAATAGATTAATAATATTAAGTAGTATTCATTTAATTTATTACATCATTTTTATATAATAAAAAAGATGCAATGTATTTTATATAGTTTGCTTAATTATATCACATATCAAATAACATTATTTACATAAATATCGAATTTAAATGGAGGTAATAATAAAACAATAGTGGGTGCGAAGCGTTCAGAACAGCACCTGGGACACAGTGAGCATTCACTAAACAGTAGCCCCCTTAGCATGGCAGGAACACTGATGCCAGGCCAGGACCTGGGGAGCACAGAGGCCATCTCAGGTCACTGCATGGCCCACAGTGGTCCACAGACGTACACCACGTGCCGCCTGCTTCCACGCTGTGGTGGCAGAGCCGGGCACTTGGTTGCACCCACCAGGAGTGGCCTAGATCAATAAGTTACGTGTGATCATGTTTCGCAGTTGTTAACAGGAACGAGGCGGATGCTCCCGTGCAGATTTGGAACGAGCTCTAAGCTACGTGACCAGGGGAGCAGAGCAAACGCAGGGCGGTGTGCTGAGTTAGCATTTCCAGCCACACTGTCCATAGGAGGCTCTTGGAGGAAACTGCGGGTGCGGGAGAGGGCAACGCAGGACCAGGAGTCGGGGACAGGAGGGTTTCCCTTCACCGCCCACTGACACGCTTTGACTTTTTTATTTCTTTTGCTTTGGAATACTCTATAACCCACAAAAAGAATCGCTTGTTGTAATTAAGGCAGTGACTTTTCACTGGCTGTCCCTTCCCCACATTGACATACCCCTAGGGGAAGGGTCCCATGTGGGGTGGTGGGCCTGCCAGTGAGGACCTGCCTAGCCTCCCTGCTTGCTGGGGCTGCTGGCAGGACAGCAGTGGGTGGAGGATTCTCGCTCTGTTTCCTCCAGTATCTTCTTCACAAGAAAGAAACAGCCCACAGCCTCCTGCTCTGGCCACAGCACCGGGCTCAGCGAGGCCCCGGTGCTGCAGATCCCCCAGCCCTCTGCTCAGAGTCTCTGGCATCCCAGCCATGGGAATCCACCGAGCGGGTGAGGCCAGGCCCTGCAGCGCTGCGAGAAGAGCTAACACCCGAGGACTCAGGCCCCAGCACCCGCCCGGCTGTGGCACCCAGCCCAGAGACTCAACTTGGCGGCTCTCAACGTCCTGATTCACCCAGGGATAAACCCCATTTTCCATGTTCTTCTGAACAAATAAACAAAACCCAGTGATGTTGCTACCAGGTTCCAGGGGTTGACATACTGAAAGGGTTGAAAAAATAAATAAATAAAATAAATAAATAAGAAAGACAATTGCAATTAGCTCTCGTCATTTGGAGAGGCGATTTATCCCCTAATAGTAAAGATGCACTTTGCTAAATTGTACAGAAATATCTTTCCAAACTTTTATCTCAAAAATCATTAATTCTATTTAAGTAAAAAATATCCTGGGCAGAAAAAAGCCCTAAGATATCATTCCTGTGTGCACTGCCTCCTTTGATCTGAAGCTCTCTTAAAGAATCAAAAAACAAAGTTATCAGTGATGGGGGTCTCAGTCTGGCCAGTGACACAGATCCATCCTCTGTTAGGTTCTTTAAGTGGGTGCATTTATTTACAGATTCATAGACATCTATCAATCAATATTTTCACCTCTGTATTACCTATTGATCTTTTCATCTATTGTCTGACTGCAAGAGTTTGGATCTTAAATGTCCCCCAAAGGCTGTGTACTAAAGGTTGACCCCAGCTGGTGCCATTGGTGGTAGTGGGAACCTCAAGACGTGACTTTTGGAGGATTGGAGTGGAGGGGGGACAGGGAGCCCAGCCTCTCCTTCCCCTGTCCTCCATCCCAGCCAGGACGTGAACGGTCTGCTACACTAGGAGCTCACCGGGATGAGAGGCCCCCACACTGTGGATCCACCCAATTGTGGATTGAAGCCTCCCACGTGGTGAGCCAGAATCAGCTCTTCTGTCAGCTGCTGGTCTCTGCACTGGGGGAGCTGCCTGGCAACCTACAGGGGGTTAACCTGCAATCGGGCGGGAGTGACTCTGTGCACAGTAGATGTTGCACTAGTGGCTCGAGAGCACTGAACCAACGGCAGAGAGCAGAATGCAGTTCATTCACTGGAGAAAAGAAAAATATGCAGCCAAAGAAGAACTTTCCCGACAGCTGCTTTCTGATGGGGTCTCCTTGGGAACGCAGAGCATGATGGTGTCGGCAGGCAGCCTTTGCAGCGTGGACAGATGGAAGTAAAGTTCTTTAGTAGCGAGTTTTAAACCACCTCACTCACCCAGGGAAGGCCAGGCTCTGCAGTGGCCCGTGCCAGGCGTTTCTATTCTCCCACTGAGGCTCAATGCCTCCTTACTGGGTCTGGCAAGTGGAGGGGCTGGGGCAGCACAGGTTCCCTTCAAACAGCAACATTCTCATATTCCTTTTCCTAAAATCGGTTGATAGCTCACAGCTCAACCATCCAGCAAACTCTCCTGTCCCAGAATTGAGCTGTGCACCGGGGGGTGCACAAAAGCCAACTGAAAGGCTCTGTCTGACAGTTACGAATGGCTTCTATTAGTTTCATGCCCTTGACTCACAGAAGAGACCCTTGGACCACACGCAGCGCCCGTCTGTACTTTCCTCAAGCTCACTGTCATCGAGAAATGCATTACATTTCCAATGTAAGATAACCAAGAGCCCACCATGCCACCTCCTAGGTAAAGAAGCAGAACATTCCCCAGGCTTGGGTGGCTCGCACACGTTCTTCCCAGATATGACCACACGCCTCGATTGAACGCTACCCCATTCGTTTCTTTTGCCTGCAGGTCTCCTTAACCAATATGCTCTTCATATCAAAATCCTGAATAGCAAGCACAAAGCCAGTTGTTTTAAGCTAAGGATGTCATTGTGCCTATTAGACAAAAGCTTCCCACAGAGGGTTCAACAGACTGGCTGAGCCATGGCCTCTCCAAGAGCTTATGGATAGGATTCTGGGGAAGATATTGGAAAGTCAAGTCCTGAATACAGGGGCTGACCCAGGTGGGCATCGGGAAGGGTGGTGTGCTGGCTGGTAGGAATGGGATCAGGAGAGTGGGCCACTCCAGATTTTCTACTCTTGACCTCAACCTGTTCAACTGAGGGTCTTGGGGACAGATTTAAATGCAGGACACTCTCTGCAGGAAAAAGCACATCCCAAGTCAACCCAAGCAGCAGGGCAGGAATGGGAGAGCAAGCACCTTGGCAAACCATCATCTAGACCAGCTGAGACGAGGCCTGAATCTGGGATAGACGGGCACCAGCAGCCCATGCAGGTCCTTGGTGCAGCTTGAGAATAAGATGTCCTTTCCCCAGCACTCTACCCCACCACCCCAGTCAGAAATGTCACTGATATAAACCAATTTTATAGAAACAGGCACTCTCCTGCCATTTCCCAGAATGAAGGAGACACACAGATCTTTGGTGTCCTTACATGAGTCCTTCTTGAGCCCTTGGCACCCCTGGGCACAGTTCTAACAATGTGGCACTGTGGTTCAGAGGAGACAACTAGAATGTGCCAAGTGGTTGCCAAGAGGGACCAGAAGAGCTGCAGGGCTGTCAGTCACATCGCAAAGGAAGAACAAGAAAACCATGAAAAGTAGACACACAAGCCCTGAGGGGACAGCTGGCTGGGACACTCAAGGGCCCAAGCAGGTAAACATCATATAGAACTCACTTCGGAATCATTTGTACACAAATTCGTTTCAATTTTGCTAAAGGTGTTGAAGATGAGACTATACCTCTCTAGAACATTCATCCTGGTAGAGAAGGATTGTTTGGGGGCTCAGCTTTGGGCAGATTCCTGCCTTCTTGAAGCAGATTTCAACCATCCAACTAAACAAAGAGGCATTTCTGAACAGAGCAGTCTCCTTGAATCTAAGACACATTTGTCCCTCCTCAAGTTCAGTGTCTCCGGTGGTGATATTCCCCTTTGAAAGCCGGACCATCTTATAACCAACTGCCTATTTCTCAGACATGCAGTGACTGAAGCTTGGGTTGGTCTCTGGGCCATTAACCTAAGCGCCAATTTCTAAACTTAACTGCAGGTGGGCTTCAGGATCTCCTAAAAGTCCCAATGCTATCTGCTCTGCCCTAAGTAACCCTAGGCTGCCCCCCACCCCACCACCTTTTAAAGCCTTGTGTGTGCATTATATAGAGCTAACCATCTGACCTTCCTTCCCCACCTGTCTCTTCTTCAGCAAACCCCAGAACTATAGCATCACACTGGAAACCAAACAAGTGAGCTTGGTGGGGTGGGTGTCAATCAGATGGAAGCCTGCTCTGAGTGACACCTGGGGCGAGTGGAAGAGTCTTTCAGTTGGACTCTGCTGTCCCTTCTTTTAGCACTGAGACACGAGGGATCACTTCAGGGGCAGGCTGGGAGGGCTTCTGTGTGGTTCCAGGCTCATTCATGGATAGAGACGCCACCCAAGAGGAAGGAAGGCAGAGTAATGGGAACTCGATGGGCACATGCTATGATTTGGATGTCAAATGTCCTCCAGAGGCCACGTGTCGAGGGCTTGGTCACAGCCTGTGGCAGTACAGGAAGTGGTGGAACCTTTAAAAGGTGGACCAGTGGAAGGAAGTCAGGTCTGGTTCACACCTGGAAGACATTGTGACCCGGCCTCTTCCTCCCTCTCTGCTTCCTGGCCGCCATGATGGTAGCAGCTTCACTTCCACAGTGGCTCCACCATGATGTGCTCTCTTACCGTGGGCCCCCAGACAAGCAGCCAATCAACCACGGACTGAAACCTCTGAAACTGTAAGCCAAAATCAATCTTCCCTCCTTCTAAGTCATTTGTCTCAGGTATTTTGTTACAATGAAAGACAGTTGACTAACACAATGCACAACCACCTAGCAAGTCTATTACTCTTTGCCTTTCAAACCTGAGACGACCTTCAATTCTAACACATGGGAAATGAAATAAAGGAGAGCAGAGTTAGCTTGTGGCCTGCGGAGAAACAAGGAAGAGAGAAAGCAAAGAACAAACCCTTTCTATGTGCAAGCCTGGTGGTATTTTCTCTGCTGCTTCTTTTTCTTTTTTTTAACCAGTGGAGCGTCCTCTTTGGGCTACAGGTTAAAACAATTTCCTCATGTGAACACGGTCTTCCCTCCACCCAGACTTCTGTTTAAAGTCAACTGATAATCGTTTCAGCACACTTCTGCTCAGTTTCTCTGCGGCAGCCAGGAAGGAAGGAAGGAACGGGGAGGAGGCAGACAGCAGGGGGTAAACAGTCCTGGAGGAGGTCTGGGGTAGCAAGCCGGCCCTCAGGGTCCCACACACAATCCACTCAGCAAAGGCAGAGCCGGAGCTGGCGCCACTGGGAAGAGGAAAGACAGACAAAGTGGGAGTCCCGAAGGCCAACCTGGAAGTCAGCTGGGAAGGATGAAGGGCGTCCAAAGACAAAGCACACCATGAGCGAGTCCTCCCCTGGCAGGAAACGAGACTTCCTGCAGACAACTGGCTTCCTAGACAGCAAACAGATTGCTGCTGCTGTAAACGATAGCCACTGGGAGCTTCACTTCCTAAAGAACAGACCTGGGGGGACAGGCGACGGCCAGCAACACTGACCTGCAGAACGTGGTAGCCGTCACTGGTGGTCTATGAAAGGAGCTCTTCCTCTGGAAGCCAGGGAAGACGGCTGTCCAGATGGCCACCGGGCCTTAGGACACAAATGTGCAAGGCCAGTGAGCAGTCGGAGAACAGGGGGGAAGCCCAGGTCCTCATGGTTGTTGTTCTGGGTCAAGTTTCAAGACACCACATGGGGAACTAACCGTCCATGCAGCTCTCTCAATAAGATTCATGCAAGAAGTTGCTGCAAAGTAGGAACACATGTTTCCCCAACCCAGAGGACATCCAGAAAGGAGCTGGAAAACTGTCCAGGGCTGGTTTTCCAATATGTCATTAGAGGCTTCAGTCTGAGGAACAAAAGTCTTAAAACAAACATATTTAGATAACAGAAATAACATCACACACACACACACACACACACACACACACACACACCTGTTTTCTAGCAGCAGGATGACCTCCACTACTTTGCAAATGATGATCAAGAGACACCTGCCAGGTAGCTGTTAGCTTGCATCTGGACCTTCCACCAGTTCTAGGCTATCAATTTTCCCACAATCCTTTGGCTCAAAGCGTGACTCAGACCCCAAAGCACATAGAAAGCGTTTTAAGCATTTCTCAAACTTGATCACATTTGAAGGGATCATTAAATTTTTCATCAAGACATGTCTCTATTAAAAACTTCTTCTAAATTAGAAAAGGAATAAATAACTATTGTAAAAACATTCAAACTACAGAAAAGTACGCAAAAATGAAAACACTGGGCTTTGGCTTTGGCTCGTTGGTAATTCACACGCCTAGCATCATAAACAACAGCAAAAATTTAAAATGCTGACGATCCGACACTCAGAAATGCTCTAGGGCACGTTTCTGGTGAATTCATCTATGATCTCCTGCACTTCTTAATTGCCAGTTTCGGCATCGCTTGTAATGGCACAGGACTGCCCTCCTCAATGTCCTGGCACGCAAGGCACAGGTCCTTGGAGGGCTGGGTGTGGGGAGTGAGGGGGGTGGCTTCCTGCTGGTGGCAGCCACTCTTCCCCTCTTGCCTGAGCATTCCAGGAGCTTTCGTCTCTCCTCTGCTTTTGTTTTTCCTGGATGTTTTGCACAATTACGAAGCAGGAAATGCTGCAAGTTAAAACTGATCAAAAATAAGCTGATCTGCCAGGTGTCAAAGGGAAGAGCAGAGGAGAGTGTTGGTCAGGACCCTGTAGTGAAGTGTCTGCTCAGGATGAGTCTCGTCCCTGAATCACTGTATGTGAGTGCATGCATGGGGTGTGTGTGTGTGTGTGTGTGTGTGTGAGCTGAAGAAGGTGGGGCTTCCATTTCAGACTTTCACCTTGTTACCTGGAAACCCAGAGTTTTCAGTACTCCAGGGAAGAGAAATAGGGTCTGCTGTTGGTCCCTCTGATTCTCTTGAGGAAACATCTTGGGGAAACAGCAACATCTCTATCTTTAATTTGACAACTCGTTGTTGAGTACCTAGTATATGCCAGGCTCAGTTACAGGGTATTTAGGATGCAGCAGTGAGAACTCAACACACTTGCTGTCATGAGTCCTATAACCAATAACCATCACCTCCACAGTTAGAGTCTCACCTCCACTACAGCTCTTCCTCTACATCCAATGTCCACCACCTCCCCTCCAGCCCTTCCTTCTACAACCAACGTCCACCACCTCTACTCCAACCCTTCCACAGAGAACCAACGTCCACCACCTCCACTCCAGCCCTTCCACAGAGAGCCAATGGCCACCACCTCCATTGCAGCCCTTCCACAGAAAACAAATGGCCACCACCTCCACTCCAGCCCTTCCTTCTACAACCAATGGTCACCACCTCCCTCCAGCCCTTCCTTCTACAACCAATGGCAACCACCTCCATTTTGACCCTTCACAGCTGGAATGTATCTGCACCTAGTACTGCTTCACTCTTGAACTAGTAAATTTAAACCTCTACTCTCTGATGACAACTACTAAATCTCCTAGCTCACAGAATATGACTTTCCTTTACTCAGCATCATGGAGACTTCAAGTCCCACCACCTCTGTGGCAGACACAGCTGACGGCCTGCTCAATATACATCCCAGTTTTCTTTCTTCTAACTTAGAAAATCCTCCTTTTGTCCAAGACAGCAACATGGGTCTGCCATGTCCGCCCCAGGCTGCCCACCTCTAGATTTCTTCCATTCTTTCTTGTAGTTCCAAGTCACTTATTGTTGGGTGTCTAGTTGCTCAGTGCAGGACACAAGTCCTAACTGATGAGCGACAGGCCTGGAGAGCTGTGTTAATGGTAACACGATCAGATTCACATGGGGGTTTGCTGAAACTCTGACACTGGGCCCACCCCAAGTTTGCATTTCAGCAGATCTGGAGTGGGGCCCCGGAATGTGTGTTGGAGTGCCTGGTGCTGCTGATGCTACTGTTCCAATAACCCACTTGAGAATCACAAGTTTGACTTGTATAGCAGGTAAGAAACAAAAGAACAAAAGTAAATAAATTTCAGTGGCTTGGAACTTGCTAGTAAAAATGTGTTCTATAAACTAGCAGCTCTAACAACACCTGGGAGCTTGTGGAGGTGCAGAATCCCAGCGCCCACCTCGTACCCACGGCATCAGAATCTGCATCACAGCCCATCCCAAGGCAGCTCCAGGCATGTCCAGCTGAGCAGCAGCACAAAGCTATGGACCTGGGTGGCCCCCAGGAGGCTCTGCTCATCACTCACTTGGAAAGGGGACACCTGCCCCCAGGACCAGAGGCTGGGAGAAGGAACACAGGCAGTCTGCACTACCTTCCAACATGACACTCACACGTGGCTCACGTTGCTCAGAATTTCCTTGGCCAAAGACGTGACATCAAAGATGAGACGTGCAGTCCAGCCGGTGCCCATAGGAGAGAAGAATGTGGGAGCACAGTGGACCTCACAGTCCTCCCAGCTTCCCTCCCTTTCCTTCCCCCAAACATCCTCAGGCCAGAGACCAAGGAAATGTAGAGAACTCTAAGTACCGATGTAATCACTAGAACCAAACCACCAAACTTCTAAAATACATTGTGTGTGTGTGTGTGTGTGTGTGTGTGTAGAAATAAAGATACAGCAAGGCAGAAAATACAAACCTTAGAAATACAGTAACTATGACAAAATTCAAATATTGCAATGAACACATTAGACAGGATCAACATCAGTCATACCAATAAATGCAAATGGCCCAACCTCACTGTTTTAAAGAAAAAGTCTGAACGTGACTGTCAGCAGGGGCTTTGACTGTGCCTGACCAACCAGCCATGAGCTTCCTGCCGGGGCTCTACCACCCTGGGCCTCACGGCATCAGGGCTCAGTGCTCTTGTCCAGTCGGGCAAGGGCAAGCTGCAGGACGAGGGGTCAGGCCAGGGGCCAGTGATGGCCTGGCCACAGGATGCATGGACATCACTGATCTGCACTTGGCCAGATGAGGTGGTTCCTGCAAAAGGCCCATTCCAACTGTGGCAGGGAGCTGAGGGTGTTGCCACCTGGCCGGAACAGTCCAAATCACCAAACCAGAACAAATCCAATATGCGGAGGCCAGGGAACGGAGCCTGGCGAGACCTTGTAGCCAAGGGCATGGTCCAGCAGACACAGAAAAGAACACTGGGAAAGTCACAAGGCAGCGAGCTCAAGACTCCTCAAGGGAGGCTCCAGCTCAGCTGTGGTGACCGCCCAGCAAGATGGGCTGAGACCTGGCCCACCAGCAGCTGGCAGACACGCTGGGCCAGCCTTGACCTATAGACAACATCCACCCTCTGCACAGGAGCTCAGCAACCCAAGCCTGCACACCACGCACCCAGGGCTGCCTCCAGCTCCTCGCCTGTCTGGACAGCTGTTTCCTACTGATGATCTGAGCGTATGATCCATCTCTCCCTTTTCGTGAACATGCAGACTGAGTGTCCAGGCATCCGGGGTATCCTGAAGAACCATCATCAAATGGAGACGGAACTCACGGGGCTGAGAGGCAGCCAGTCCTCCCCCTCCCCTCGTGGTCACAGAGCCTAGATCAGAAACCGGGGGAGTGCGCTGAATGGAGAAGGAAATGAACGATTTGAAATGCTAAGATATGTGACCAAGGCCAAGTCCAGAGTGTGAACTCCAGCAGGCCCTCTCAACCCTGCTGAGGGCTCCAGCAGCAACTCTCCTCCCTACTGTGGTTTTCGATGCGTATTCAACACGCACAGCACTGTCAGGATCCTGGGTGTGGTGCCATGTGGGGCTGGGGCTGGAAAGAGACACCCCGCCCAACACAGTGTCCCTGTGTCCCTGCCTCTCCTGGTCAGTCTGTTTCCCTCCAACCATTCAGACCCTCTTTTCCATTACAAGATCTGGAAAGCCCATCTGAGGAGGATATAAATACCTCAGAGGAAAAGGAAGTGAATTCCAAGGCCCTGGAGCCCCACAGAGAAGACCCAGCTTCCTCCCCAGGCTGCCGGGGCGCTGGACGCGCTTCCTAGCCAGGCTCTTGTCATTTTCTGGTTCTCTCTGACACTTTTTATAAACTTCAGTCACGTCAGGCCCAACTCAGCTGGAACCTGGTGGCCTGCGTGCATCTTGCCCTAAGAATGCCCGGCCCTTTGAAGGGCTATTTTTGAGAATCAGAACTGGAGATGCTCCCAGGGGCATCTGAAGAGAAGCACATGCCACATGAAAATAGCAACCAGGAATAAATCAAGCGAGAAGAGGAGGCTGAGTCAGCCTGGGCTGCAGTCAGGAAGCACAGGGAGAGACCCTGAGCCCGCTGGATTTCCTGCCCCTCTGCCGGGACTTCACGGCTTACTCACTGAAGGTCCTTTCATTCCAGCTCCCTCCCCAAATGACCATCATTTCCCAGTGAAACGAACAGGTGGCATTACAACAGACCAAGGCTCAGCTCCTAATCACTCCCATTCAGCACCGACTTCCGCGCTCCTGGCTCCTCCTCGCTGAGAGCGATTCATAAGAAACAAACGGGCTTCTTCTGTGGGCTTGCCTCCTGAGGCCACTTAGGATATGGAAAATGGAAATGTTTAACTGTTTTTAAAAAGCTACTGTAAAAGCATTTCCCTTATGCCCGAAGAAGGAAGAGATTTCTTTGTGTAAACAAACATCGCACCATCTTATTGCAGGAAAAAACTCATCCTCTTGGAACAAGGTGGAGAAGGCAAGGATTGCTGGCGGGTAAAGGCTTTCTCCAAACTGGTGGTTGCACAGGAGGCTGGGGAGAGGCACAAGGTGGCCTGACGCCACTCGCTGTGTCAGGCAGCAACCGCAGATGAGAGCTGTCCTCTGCAGACTGGCTGCCAGTGACAATGGCTACGGACGTGACTTCTATCCCCAGCACCGTCTCCCACCTACCACTTATGTTCTTCAGAGTATTCTAGAAGTTCCCAACACAAGGGAAGAAAGAGAGCTGATATGTCTCCCCTGGGCTTCTAAATCTCTGACCATCTGGTCAAGTGGTCCAGAGCTTCTCCATTCCACACCCTGGGTCCACCCCATCGCTGCTGTATGGGAGCCCTCTTTGTGTCCTCTCTTGACACCTTTCAAAGCAGTCTTCTGGTTCAGGCTATAGAATTAGTGCAGCATCTTTAGAAAGTGAGTTTTTAGGTAGGAGGTCCTTAGGTGGCACTGGTGCTTGTTGACTTAAAAAAAAAAGTTTTAAAATCACATTCATGTCTTATGTGTCAGCATTTGGGGAAGCAGGGCTGGGGTACAGGGAGCTCAGGAATCTGTTTCTTGCCCCATTTCTCTAAATGTAAACTTGGCTCAAATGGTCATTCTTGCGGGTTTTAAAAGCCCCCCACGGGAGCAGCAGCGCTGCGCACCGTGAAAACCCTTTCTCAATCTCAGCAGCTCCACAAAATGACCACCTCTGCGTCTGCCAACTGGGAACAGCACAAACACACTCCTGACGTCACATTCCTAAGACACTAGGTGACTCGGGCTTGGGCCACAGCTCCCCTTAACCTGCTGAGGAGTGGAGAGGGCTCGCCAGCTGCTCAGAGCCCCCCAGCTCAGCCTCTGGGCTCACATCCTACAGTCCCACCCAGAACCTCGACCCAAACCCTCCCAGGAGGGTCCCAGCTGGCTGAATGTGCATCATGATGTTGTTTTTGCAAGGCAGAAGGTGCTAGAAAGAACGTGGAATACAGGCCCAGAGACCGGTATCCACACCCACCTGGACCTGCACCCACTAGCTCTGGGACCACGCAGAGGCCACCCAACCCACACAGTTTCAAGGGACTCAATTCACAATGGGATTAACACCTGCCTGCACAGAGAGGAGGAAATGGAACCACGTGAAACTCAAAAGACAAAACGTCACTATAATCTACAGCCCTGGGTGACCTGGATCTTATGCACAGTTTTAAATCTATGACCCTTAGTGATTTGGATAGATTTTGTCCCTGATTTCAAATTTTAGAAAGAAAATAGACTCAAGAAGGCAGAGAGAGGCAGAAAGACAGTGTGCTAGACCCTCGACCAACGCCTCACCCCCTGCCCCAAACTTCCCATTTTGCCAAATTTACGGGACAAAGCCAGCTGAAGTCATGTAAGGTAGAGGTGTGACCCTCTTACATGGTGTCACCAGAGTTGTCCTTTGGGTAGAGCAAACTCAGCCATCTTCTAGGTCTGGGAGGGGCTCTGGGGGAGAGGGCTGTGCCAGTCAACCCCCTGGCTGCTGGTCTCTCCTTGAGTCGTGTCACCTGGGGAGCAGGTGAGTGAGAAGGATATGGAGTTAGAAAGAGCTGAAGGAGACCGGCAAACTCGAGGCTGAAGCGTGTGCAACCAGAGCCTCTGCCCCTGCCTGCTCCCTGCCAGGCGGGACAGGCTCCTTTCGGTGAAAGTGCGCTAAAGCTTCTCACCCTCATAGATGCCCCTGAGCACATCAGGTCTTTATGATGGGGGTGGGCAGCAGGGGTCAGAGAGACTGGGGCCAAACTTCTGCCTCACCCAGCCTCAAGGAGTGACAGACCTGGTGTCCAGGGTCAAGGTGTGAGTGGAAACCTTTGGACCCTCCATCACAAGGCCACAAGCACTGCAGGAAGGGCCACCTTATTCCAAGAAGCAACACCCTGCTGTCCCCCATGGAGCAGGCCTGGGTGTGGCCTGGTGCAACTGAAATGGAAGCCCCAGCCATGGCCCAAGTCCTGCACCCCACAGCTTCGCCCTGGAGTCGGCAGGAGAATGCGCTAAGATGGGCCATTAGTCTGAAATGCAAGGGGTTTCCAACAAGCATGGCAGCGCCCGCCCTGTCCAGATCTGGAGGGCTCAGAGCTGGGCCAGAGAAGGCACCCCAGGCTCCCATGGGACCCTGATCCTCCATACAAATCACTGGTGTGGGAGTCTGAGTCCACCCCACCAGGGACCCAGCCGTGATGTGCACAGCAGCTGGGCCACCTGGCCATGGCCTGCTCTTATTTATACATTTGGGGATTCCTCTTTTCCTCCACAAAATGCTCTTGTCCATTAAGGCTAATGGGAGTCATGTGGCCTAACTGAAGACATTTCATTTTCCAGATTTTCTAAAAATAAATTGCAGGGAAGGAAAACATGTGTATGGTCTCTACTTGGGATTGCAAACACACACACAAAATGGAACTAGAGAGGCTCACTGCCCGGGGATCCAGTTCCATCCCGACGAGGAGGGAGGTCGGGCACTTGTCATTAGACAGGTTTGGATGTGGGACAAGGAAATCAGGCTCCACTTGTGACAGGAGCATGGGTCAGGCACGCCCCTTTCATCCCCCAATGAGCTCCTCCTGTCTGTCTTTGGTGGCCAGGACACTGGAAGGAGTGCTCTGGCAAGTCAGCTACGGAAGAGTTCTGCACCAAGGGGCCAAAGAAGAGGTGCATTCCAGAAAATCTCAAAAAAGAGAATTGAAAAGTGACTTCGATCTTTCACTTGTGATGACATATGCCAAGGGTAAAAAGGAAGTGCCTCTCGGCTATAAAACCAAACACAGACACCCTCTGCTAGTGACACGTTTTCAGGTGGTGACCGTGCCAACACCCATCAGAGCGCCAACGCCACCAGGGGTCAAACTCAGGTGTCACAAACAGCAACCTGAAAATGAGCTGCCGGGCACGTAGGTGCAGTGGTTTCCGAGTTTGGCTTTAACGTTCCAACTCTCCAGGCCCTGGGGTCCTCTTCCTGTCCTTGAACCTGCAGCACCTTTAGTCCTGGCCTCGCCTCCACTCACAACGTGGTCAAGGGCGGGGAGCTTCCAGGCACATTAGTCTCTGCCTGGCAGTGAAGCCTGTCCCCAGGGCCTGGAGAATGCAGAGCAGTTTGCTCAGAATGTTTAAAAATGGTCAGTGAAGATCAGGTGGGGCCTGGGCTAACCCCGTGTCCCTGAGTTCAATGACTCGTTTTCCTCCAAACCCAGGGTTTCCTCAACTCCTGCCTTCCCAGCTCTGCATGGAATTGATCACAAGTGCTGTCCGTGGCACCTACGCCACCTGGAGCCACCATGCACCAGCTGCGTGCATCACACTCAACTGGGTCACCCTCTGGCCCTGCTGACTTTACTGCCTCACCTGAGATCTGGAAAAATTAAGTCAGATCCTACACCATCTGCTTGGATCTCTCTGAGGTCTTTCCACCCCACCTGAACTAAGTCACGAACTCCTCCCTGCATGCTCTGGCCTCTGCCAGCTGCCTGAGCTGGGGCCCCCTCCCCAGCCCTCTGTGTCCAGCCCCCAACACTGGTCCTGTCCCCTGAATGCTCCAGGGCCATTTTTGCCTCATATCAGGGGCTCTGCCCAGCTGTACCTTCTGTTTAAAATGCTCCTCCTCTCAGGCAGGCTCTTCTTGCCATAGAGACTTTGGCTAGAATATCACCTACTTAGAGAACCTTTCCTGGGTCATCCCAATGACAGAAGCCAGTAAGGAGTCACCCAATGCCATTGGCCAATTCAGGGGTCTGCAGAAATTACCGTCACCACCTGAAACTCCTCAGGTTGAAGCGAGTGTCTGCCTGTTGTCCATCCCTATTGCAGCAGCAAGCTCCATGAGGGTGGGGACCTTGCTTCCTTACAGAGCACCTCTGGGACACCTGGCACTCAATCAGCACCTGGCAAGTGACTTGCATCATCACTGAACTGATGGCTCATGTCTTCAGCAAGGTCATTTAGCCCCCAAGGAGCCTGAAGTCCTGAAGACTTGCTGGCCTATCACACAGCAGATAATGAAGAGAAACAGATTCCTCATCCAAAAGCACCAGCAGGGGAATTCTGATGGTCTCCATAGGGTAAAAATTAGCTCAGTAATTCAGAAGTGTATTTGATGAACTCCTCTGTTCAGGTATCCCATGGAGAGGTGAGGAGAGGGTGTACGTAGGCAGGCATGGCGGCCGCCCCAGAGTGGGCAAGCTGAGAGAGCTGTGACAGAAGTGAAGATGACTTGGGCCTGGATATAGTCCCTCCTGCCGTGGTTTAGCTGTGAAGTGTTCCCCCAAAGCTCACGTGTGTAACAATGCAAAAAAGTTTGGAGGTGAAATGATTGGATTGGGAAAGTCTCAACCTAATCAGTGTGTGAATCTCCAATAGGGGTTACCTGGGTGGTAATGGTGGGAAGGTGGGGTGCGGCTGGAGGAGGTGGGTCATTGGGGCGTGCCTTTGGGGTGTATATTTTGTCCTTGTTGGGCAGAGTGCTCTCTCCCTGCTTCCTGGTACAATGTCCTGAGCTGCTTTCCTCTGCCATACTCTTCCGCCATGATCTTCGGCCTCTCCTTGGGCTCTGGAGTGGAGTTGGCCGTCTATGGACTGAGACCTTTGAAACCATGAGCCCAAAATACACTTTGCCTTCTCTTATTGTTCTTGTCAGGTCTTTTGGTCACAGCAGTGAGAAAGCTGACAAACACCATCCCACCCTTAGGAGAACACAAGCCAGCTATTCTAGAGGAGCCTGGGTTCTCTGTCTCCACTGCCTCAAGGAAGGGAAAACATCATTTTGAGACTAAATCTGCATCCCAAATGGCAGAGGCATTTCTGCCCCCACCTGAGCCTTCTTTTTCCTGATCATTCACTCTGTGCTCACCAAGGTGGTGGAAACTGCGATGGATGGAAGAAATGAAAAAGAGGTAGAAAGGAGACAGACAGGAAAGGGATAACGCGGTCCACTCTGCAAGCCTGGGCTGAAGTTCCTCATCCCTTCCCTTGGGAGCCAGGAGCCAGTTCTCTCCCAGGCCCGTCACTGCCAAATTCTAAAGATCTACAGATTCTCACTCAAAATCTTAAAAAGTTAGTGGAAATTCAGCCACTTATGAAAATGGCCTGTGTGCCGCTAATTAGCATAGTAATACATGTGTTTTTTGAACAGAGGAGCGAAGGGACCTACAGTGTAGGTTCCCAATACTATCTATGGATCAGATAGCAGAGGAGATGTCAAACTGAGAATCCTGAGCAGCCAGGCCACCATAAGCCATCTTGCAATCACCAGACTGATGTCATCCTTGCAAACCTTCCCAAGTCCACACCCATCAAGTTTACTTAAAAAAAAAAAATAAATAAAAATCCTGAGAACCCCAGAGCACTTCCTCTTACGATGGTCATGTTCTCCCTCGCTCTCCTATACGAACCTCAGTGCCTCAAGATCTGCTGCATCTAGAAAGTCTTTCCTGGGGGCTTGTCAAGGATCCTGTCATTCTGAGTTGAGGTCCCCTCTCTAGGAGCTCCTCGAACCCCCTCCAGTGACAGAAGCCACCATAGCAGCTACAAGTCCCCTTGGTGGAAAGGGACAGGGGACATGGGATCCTGAGCATCCTGGGCCAATGGGCACCTGACCTGAGCAGCGGTTCAGACATACAGACTTTATTACGGCCATTTGTCACAGACATCAGTCCCCACCCTTTCCACTCCCATACTTTTACAAAGTAGGTGGCAGGTTGGACGGGTTCCAACCTCCCCTCCCCTCTCTGGATGCTGCCTGAGTGGAGGAGTGCGCAGAAGACAGGAGTCCACTGCCCAGCGGCTGAGACCGTGGTTCCCTAACTGGCCCCTGGCTTCGCCCTGGATCTGGCAGGACCACCAGCCCCACCACGTGAGGGCAATTTTCAGGAAGGAGCAGGCAGCTTTATAGGCCATGCAGACCAGATGGCAAGCCTGGGTGTGTCACCAGGGAAACAGGACCTCAGGCCTCGTCTAGTTGAGGAGGAATGTGCACTTCCTGGCAGGAAGAAAACACTCCGAGTTTCGGGGGGGATTTTTCTGCTAGAAAAGGAGTTAAGGGACAAGTCTGGTTTGGGGGACCCTTAAATTTAGGTTCCATGCACCAGTAGCCTTAGGCACTTTCTGAATATTATGTAATATTTAGGAATCCAATGCATTTTTAAATAATTAATTTCTGAGAGATATTGCTGATTGAAGTAGCGTGCAAGACAGTTACGGAATGTGAATTGTGTCTCCATGAATTAGGGTGTTTTAAACATATAAAAGCCATAAGGTATAAATAAGTTATATATAAACTTATATATACTCATTTATAAGTTATAAATACATCTTTAAGAAAGCAAGACCGTTCACCACACCAGCAGGCATGTGGCCCGCAGGTCCCGAAGGAGGCAGGGACAGCTGGGAGTCATGTGGCACCAAGCTAAAAGCGTTCCTATTTCGCAGGTGGCGCCTGAGTGAAATCCACTGCTCTGCACTTGGCGTTCTGTCTTTGCTAGTCTTTGGACTTGAGCTCTAATTTCTTTTGGTGGAGGAACTAATTCAACTCAGCTGCAGCGACTCCGGTCTGTGTGCTTTAAGTTTCATAATGTAATTAACGATTCACATCCAATTACATCATGTTAAAAATGCTCTCCCAATCCTTTCTCCACTAATCCCATCTCAGTGCCTCCTGTGCAGACTTGATGGATGCTCAGGAGGAAAGCAGAAGGCTCATTTGCAAACACCAGAGCTGAGCCTGAAATGATCAGTGGTATTTCAGCCTCGCCAAGGTTGTCTGAAAATGCATGCATGCTTTGGGTTGTGACTGGAGATCACAGGTTGTATTTTAACAAGGGACTACTAAGAAAGGAGGAATATAACTCAGAGTAAGGCATTAGTATTTGCTCTACAAACACACACAACAATCTCATACAGGTATTGTCCTCCTCTGCCCTGGAGAAGCCGAGTGTGGCCTGAAATCTTTGGTGTGCTGCCCTCTCCCCCAGGGCTCCTGAACTTCTTTTCCATTCTAACATCCTGTTTGCAACCACTGGGCCCCGGGGAACCCAATAACAGGTTCTGTTTGTGAATCCCCAAGATTTTTTGCCTTTCTAATCCCCTTGGGATGGCTCAGCAGAGGGGTTGGACACCCCAGAGAACTTTCTTGGACTAATTTTGGAAATGTGGTTGCTGGGGACCCCTCTCTCTCCCTCTCTCCTCTTTCCTTTTCTCTTTGTTGTCTCCTCTCTCTCCTGTGTACATCCTGGGACAGAGAAAATGATCTTACTCTTCACTGAATCACCAAGTACGGTAGTCCGTATGCACACTATATTCAATAATACTATAAAATAAGTTATTTTGCATTCCAGGTTTCTTCATGCTTGAGTCAATTTCCTCTAAATCCCTCCTTATTTTGGATAGTCACAATTACCTCCATTCTCTGAAGACAAGTCAGAATGCAATATGGAAATGTAAAGCACAAGTTCATGACAACTTGGGGTTCACCATGCACTGACCCAAGTGGTGCAGGCTCACCACCTGGCTGGCCCTAGTGCGTAAGAGTGAGGATATTACAGTTTCCTCTTCTTAGGAGGAAAACCTTAACTCTCAGATAGCTGAAGGGGATGTGGGATAGAAGAGGATGTCAACAGGAGGAAATAAATGTGATCCAATAAGTAAACAGGTATTCCTGCCTTATTTGTGATTTGAAAGTGCACAAAAAATGTAAAAATGTATATACTCAATTCCGAGACACAAATTCGACTGACCAATGGTGCACGCTAATCATGATCTTGCAAAGGGAAGGAAATTCAGGCTTTCCTGAAGGCTGGCACCTGAGTCTCCAGAACCAATCTGAACCTGGGAGACCATTGCTACTTTAGTGGGTCAAAGCCCTGTGTGTGGAGTCTGTATTCTGAGCCTTCACAGAAGCAAATGATAACACAACATCCAGAGCCTGAGCAATGCTCAAACCATTACGCAACCGCTCTCCTTCCCAGAACACAGCTTCAGAACCCGTGCAGACGTGGGCAAAGTTTTACAGACACAGATATGCAATCAGTATTACTTGAAGTGGTGAAAAATTGTGAATCAAGTTAACTGCTCAATATTAGAGAGTTAAAAAGTTTATATAACTATATGATATGAATATTGGCTATTTCACATGTTTATGAAGAACTTTTAATAGCAATAGAAACAGGTCACTGATTCAGGGCTTGATAAAAACTGTTAACATGTTAGAAGAATCCTAACAAGGTCAGGAATGCTTCTTAAATAAGGAATAGATACTGTGCAATGAACTGAATGTTCATATCTGCTCCCAGTCCTACCCAAAAACTTGAATCCCAGTGTGGTGACACCAAAAAGCACTTCCTAGGGGAGATGATTAGGCCACGACTGGGGGAGCCCTCATGAAGAGGTATTGCATGCACATCTACAGGAAAATTGATAGTGAAATAATGACAATTCATCTTCAAACTTAATTTTTAAAAAAATCTCAAAAATTCTAACAAAAAAATGGCTGGCCAATGTTCAAAAACTCTAGTAGAAAATACATGCATGAGATCAATTGTTTCCTGCAATATGGTGAGCTAGATAGTCCACTCTCTCATGCTATGAAGCAATTAAAAACCTTGGAAATTAGCATCAAAACATTTTAAGTATATGGCTCAGCTTGCAAGGAAACAGGAAGCCCTTCTGAGGTTAAGAAGAAAACTGGAGAAGAATCCAGCTGCTGTGGGGCTTCTACTGTTTTGGGGGCACCTGGAGTTTGGGATTTAAGGTCAAACAGATGTCAGGAGAGAAAGCCTGGGACTTGAAAGTATGGAAAGTCACCCTGTAAACTTCTGCATACAGGCACAACTCACAGTTAGCCCTTGGTCAGCTCCACACCAAGGCTTGCACCCTCTGCAGACTATGATCAACCACAGGCTGAGAAGTTAGCACAAGGTGAGCACGGGAGTTCACTCTGGAGGCACTGATCCTCAGTCCAGAGAATTTCCAACAAGTATAGTCTAGGAATTACAGTGAATATATACAGATTTTATATTTGCGTGTGCATGTGTGTGTGCATGTGTATGTATGTGTGTGTTTGTGTGTAAATTTTTTAAGGAGCACATCATAGTCTAAGAGATGGAAAATGTGAAAGACAGGTTAGGAGAAAAGAGAATAGAATGAGGCAGTACAAAATACATCTAATCCGAGTCCTGAAGGGAGATAACAGGAAATGAAGGAAAGGACAAAAAGAAATGTCTAGGAAGTGCCCAGAATGAACAGACACAATAGCTTGGGTTCCAGAGACATAACAAATCTTGAACACAATAAAAAAGAAACCCACATTTAAATACATCATAACACCAAATACAAAGATCTTAAACACTGCCCAAATAAAATATGCAGGTTTAGCAATTAGACTTAGTCGCCTTCTCCATAGCAACAATGGAAGCCAAAGGTGCTAGGATAAGATTTTTAAAGGACTGAGTGGAAATAACTGTCAACAAAGAACAGCACACCTTGTCAAGGCCTCGCTCACGAACATGGTGAAATAAACATACTGTTAGAATCTCTATCTTCTCTCAGCCCCAAACCACTCTGAGACAGTTTATCACCAAAAGTCCCTCCATTTTCATGAACCATCGAAAGTGACAGGTGAAACATGCCCTTCAGGGAGATGGAAATCGATAACCGACATTAGAAAATGAGGTTTGATGTGCATGAAGGAAAAGAAAGCAAAGGCAATGGCAAGTACGAGGTAACTGCATACCTGTAAAAGTGACTTTCGATTTGCAGGTCTCAAAGCAGAGAGGTGGGACTAAAGCGCATGAGAGCAGAGTTCCTCTGCTCCAGGGTGACGAGGGTGAAAACGTTCCAAGGCGAAATCGCTGGCAGGGTGAACAGAAATACTGAGGAACGTGGGCTTTGCTAAGGTCACATGCTACGATTCCTAGCTGGTCCCTGCCGTAACAGAAGTAAAGAGTACGACTTTGAACCAGCAGAGACAGAGACAAAGAGTGGAGTGGGGAAAAAACTGATTCAACACATGGCAATTAGAGAGAGGAAAGACAAAAACCTGAAACCTAAATAGCACGGCAGGGATACATTAAAATAACTGTAAGTGGCCTAAATTTTCTACTTAAATAAGAACTGTTCATAAAATTTTCCCCCAAATAGCAGAGGTCATGATCTTGCCCTATCAGATATTAAAACTCACCATGAAGACATAACTAAAATAAAGTGATATGGATGAGAATGTGCAGAAAATATTTTGAACTGAAGGAAAATGAAAATAATACATATCCAAATTAAAGGAAATAGAGCTTGAAGTGATTCTGTGAAAACACCTGATATGAGCATTTGATCCAAGCTTTATCCTCGGAAGCCAACTAAAATGAAACGAAATAAAATGAGGGATCAACTCAGGACAAAGTAAACAACAATGTGAATTTTAAAAAATCTAAAAGCAGAAATCAAGATGCAGGTTGAGTAACCAGACACCAGACAGATTCTAGACCTTTTTGGATTTTAGAATGTTTGCATATACAAAATAAGATACCTTAGAGATGAGATCCAAGTCTAAACTCAAAATTCTTTTATGTTTCACATCCATCCTGTATGTGTATAGTTTGAAGATAATTTTATACAGTATTTTTAATCATTTGTGTGCAAAACAAAGTTTCATGGTATGGGATTTTCCTCTTGTAGGGTCACATTAATGCTCAAAAGCTTTCAGATTTTGGAGAATTCTGTATTTTGAGTTTTGGATTAGGGATGTTCAAACTCATGAGCAATTGACAAAAATTAGAAAATATCAGTAAAACAAAGCTTTGGTTTTGGGAAAAAGTATCAATAAAATGGACAAACCTCTAGTTAGAATGATAAGAGAAAAAGACAGAAACTACCGATAAATTAGAGGACATCACTGGAGTTCCGAAGACCATAAGAAAAGACCGCCGAGAGATTTACGCCAATAACTCAAACAACTTTGATGAAATGACAAATTCCTTGAAAGACAGAAACTGTCCAAACAGACTTAAGAAATAGAAACCCTTGCTGGTCACACTGCAGGCAAAGAAATTGAATTCACCATTAAAAACTTCCCCACAAAGAAAACTTCAGCCGGGAAACCTTCACTGTCGGTTTCAACCAAACACTTTAGAAGTAAAACCACAAAATCTCTTTCAGGGTCAAAGGAGAAGATATTCCCCAGTTTATTTTACAAAGCTGATGTTTTCCTGGTACCAAAACCAAAAACATTTCAAAAGAAAACTATAGACCAATATTTCTAACAGATAAAATGAGAAACAGATTCCTGGAAAATATTAGTAAAAATGATCCAGTGATATATTTATTTTTTAAAAGTATAATATATTCTGACGAGTTTAACATGAAAATCAATGTAACTTCCCAAGGTCATGAAACAAATTGAAAAAACCCTATTATTATCCCAATAGGTGAATGAAAGGATTGGTCAATATTTAACACTCATACATAATAAAAGCTCTCATCAAATTAGCAATAGAAACAAGAGCACAAAACCCAAACAACCTGCAAAAAAACTG
>JAJEJO010002817.1:443731-468471 GCA_020662805.1 Glaucomys volans | reverse complement strand
CATTGCTTACATGTTTTCTCTTCTTTATCATTAAATTTGACCTTCTGAAGGATAATAATGTTGTTCCATGACAATACTTGAATATTCTGGTTGAGTTTCTGGAGGGAAACAATATTGGGGGACTTTCACCCTTCAGTTTTCAAACCAAGTGGGGACTCCAGTTTTCCCTTGACTTTTCACAACCTACCCCTTGAGAGTGACTCTTACATGGTTCCCACCCTCCTTGCCAGAAAGGTTGTAGGTGTGGGCACCAAGACAGGTGGTATGAGGAAGAAGAGACAGAGAGCTTAAGGGGCCCTGATGTCACATCAGTGGCTCTGTTGGGTCATCAGTGTGACCTGTCATCTGGCACCCAGGTCCTGAGCACCTTCTCTGAGCTCCGTGGGACTCTGCTGGGTGTGAAGAGGTCAATACCATTGACTCTGACCTGTCTCCTGCCCTCTGTGAACATACAGAAGAGAAACGACTTCGTGGAAGAGCACGTGCATCCCGGGAAGAGGTGGTAACCCACGTCTGAGCTTCCCTTCAGCACCATGGCACCAGAGGCCAGCCCAACACCTGGTACCACGACGGACACAATAAATGTCAGGTGAGTGACAAAAGACCATCCAGGTGGGACTCTGGTCTGGAGCTAGCAGGGGGTGCCAGGGCTGGGCATGCGCCCCATCCATTTAGTGACAATGGTAAGTGGCATTAGTAACAGAGTGACTGATCTTGTTGCTGTCAGGCAGAGGCAGGAGGCTAGATGCCAAGGTGGAAATAGGAGGGGGTCCCCATTTAGGACACAGGAAAAGAATCAGAGAGAACCAGGAAGGTACTGGCCAGAAGTGGTGAGAGACCCCAGAGTAAAAGGGGCAAGGAGGCGAAGGACAGGGAGCTTGAGCTTGAGCGTGGCTCCTGCCCCACATCTGAGAATCACCCTGAAAACCCGGCTTGTCTGACAGCAGCCGTGACAGAGAATCACAGCCTCCTGCACCCAAAAATATATATAAATAGACTCGCAGTGAGGAACTTAAGACTTAAGAGATCAGCTGGCCTGCCCCTATCCCTCCACAGAGGACAAAGCAGAGGCTTCCCAGGCAAGTGGCCTGCCCAAAGGCACCTAGGGAGGTGGCCCTCAGCGGGAGTGGCACACTTTTTCTGAAAAGGCCAGATAGTAAATGTTCGAGGCTCTGTGGGCAGAACCATGGGATCAATATAGCTTATCCCCTTATCTCTCTAGGGAGAGCAGTACGAAGAATGGGATTTCAGCTGGGAAGGATTTCTGAGCTGATAAATCTTAACTGCCTCAAATGACTTATTATATTTCATAAGAAATTCACTTGTAGCTCACTGGCCACCAAACACTGATGTTGCTCATCATGTCTGTGAGCACTCTTCAAATACCACCTCTGCAGTGACAGTGGAGCTGGGCCCCTCAGCCGAAGTCACCAGCATCCTGACTGCTCTGTGCAGGGCTTCCACGGGCAAGGCCCCCAGGTACCACACACACAGCTCTGGCACTTGACAGACATGTGGAGTTGAGCAGATCGTTTGCTCTTTAAGGCTCATTTGTCTCATTTTCAAAATAGGGATGATTATCCTCCCTTTACAGAACAGCCCAGGGCCTGGCACCTAGGAACTTCACAACATAGGCTGGGCTAACACAGGAGAGGATGATGATGACGACGACAATGTCGATCATGGTAAGATTTTCCCTGGTTATCAAGGCAGAGATTTGCACAAAGCCCACCTCCACAAGGCCAACAGGATGCTTACCAACAGGAAGATAAAACCTCAAAGACCTGGGGGACGAGCAGAGAGAACCAATTTCCAAACCTTAGGCCCAAAGGAGAACAGTCCCCGTGTGCCTACTAGGGAGACAGGGAGACAGCATTGCGCAAAGCATCGGTGAGCATCTCGTTTCGCCTGATCATGGTAATATTTCTGAGTGCATGTCCTGGAGGCTCATCCAAGACTACACCCTGTAAGACTTTCGGCGCAACACCATCGTGACTAGGACGACAGTTGCCTAGCCTGATGGCATCTATGAAGCAGCTGGATGTCAGTTACAGCAGCCTAGAGAAGACCCTACTCAGAAGGTGTTTTGGAATTCTTCAGATGAAAAGAATCAGATTCAGTAACTGTGACGTATGAAGATGGCTAATAGCATGTGTCACCATGGGAGGCTGTCAAGGGTGCCTGCAATGAAATTCTGGTTTCAGGAAGGAAAATTCAAATAGTTCCTGAGCTTTAATGAGCTCAGCCAGGGTCTTTTAGCCTTAATACAAAGCACTTGTATTAAGGCTAAAAAGCTTCAAGACTGGAGGTCAGCAAGCTCACCCTGGAAACACTGTGTGGGTTAGGCCAGGACAGACGGTGGTCCTTACGCATCTTGAGTTGTGTGCTGATGCACTTCAAGCAAAGATTCTCCAGTGTGGACCCAGTACTCTGAAAATAAGCTCCTGAGTGACAGCATTCTCCGTCCCAAGGGTGCCTGCGTGTGTGTGGGCACATTTGTAACACATAGGGGGCAGGGTGGGCCCCAAGACTCTGTGGCTTTGGACATTATGAAGGAGGGGCCCAGAGTCACATGGAGACTCCTCCCCTCAGAGACGCCACCTCCAGCAGATAGAGCAGAAATTCTTTTAAGCTGGAAGATCTTCAGGAACACACACTCCACCTCCTGCTCTGATTACGCAGGGAGGAACAAAGCCAAGAGTGAGTCCTGCTGGCCCACCCCATGGCGCCTGATTGACAGGTCTCAGAGAAGGAGCCCGCGGCTCCCCTGGCCTCGTGAATCTTTTCTTATGTGGCAGAATGAGGCCGCACAATTTGGAGCCATTCAAGTGCCCCAGAAGTGAATCTTTGGGATATGTGGTTATTCTGAGAGATGTCGGTCCATGGGAAGCCGCATGAAGACACACGATGTGCTAAGAGGACCTTAGCACATCCTCTAGAGGACCAACCATTTCACAGAGTCACCACCAAAACCCTCTGCACCAAAGCCAGCAATAAGTGGGGGAACTGTCTCTGCTCTTGCTCCTCTGCTCTGAGATGAATGCTAAAGATCTGGCTCTGGTTATTTTTAAAGATCCTTTGGTGAAAAGTGCTATAAATCCAAATTATTATTTCACATCCTGAGACACAGTACCAAGACAAGGATGTGCTTCCACGGGGGCAGCATGCGATGGCGTAGGTTCTCTATTTCTGGAATCTTCATCAATAAGGAAGATGAAGTGGTTAGCACGAGCAATTTCTTTAAATACTAAAGTGGGTTTATCTTTGGAACGCGGACGGCGACTGCACTTTCCTTCTTGCAGTAAGTCTGCAAGGCTCAGAGGCGTTTCACCAGTCTAATCAATCTGAAAGCCACGTCAAAATTGCTTTAAAAATCTCTGAGCACTCAATATATACACACTTATTAAAATTAATTACATCATTTAGCATTTCTACACACATTATCATTTCAAATGTTTTACAGTCATTTTTATTAATTAATAAAGCTTTCATGGACAAAATTTGCACCATAAAATTATTAGGCATATGCTGAATTTTCAATTTTACTACTATTATCTTTAAATAGTTCCCCAAGTGGAAAGTCACTAATTCATAAACCAGTCTCTCACAGAAAGTAAAGCTGAAAGTCAGAAGTTTGCATGGAGAAAGAAAGAAATCTGGCTGATTTCCTCCAAAACAGACGCGCTTCCTCCCTTGATCTCCCAAAGGAAGGTGAAGGGTTTCAGGGAAGTCCACCTCGAGAATTCCGCCTGGCCTCGGAAATGGCAGAAACGGCAATGCATTCCCGCCAAGTTACCCCAGAAGATGCACCTGGGACTGAAAATTGCTTTTGCTGCTGTTTGGCACGGAGATTCCCTGGCTTCCTCATTTAGAAAATGTCCTACAGTCGCTACACACTCACATACACTCCATTATGGTGCTTTGTGGTCTGTTTTTATGATATTCATGAGGTTGATTCACAAATATGACTACGTAATTGAAAAGTACAAAGTGCAGAATTCTGGACACTCCCAAATATGCAGGTGTTAAACTCCAGAGACAAAGCACCTAGGTGTGGATGGTATCTCATCCTTTTCTCCCTACTTTGGAAGGTGGAGCAGGCATGATCTAAATTAGCTTTCTTTGGGGTCCCTTTCTGAGTCTTTACATGTATCATGGCACTATTATTAGCAACGAGAATTTGAGGGGAGTTGTCTCATATCTACAGAAGTCTCATCTAAGAAATCTATCCCTTCCTGTCAAAGATGAGCTGTGTCAGTTGCCAACCTGGTGCAGAGAGGATCAAAGCCAACTCGACTGCAAAAGGCCTCTGGACCAGGTTATGAGGAAGCCCCTCATTTACCATCCCCTCCCTGGGGCAGGGCGGTCATACCCCCGGCCCTCCTGCAGAGGGCAGCACCACTCACCTGCCTTGTAACTCCAGCCAGGAATGTGGATGGCCAGTTGCTCCGCGTGACTGCTGGTGTGGGGAGCTGTGTGGTCCTCCGCCCCCTTTTTGACAGTGTCTTGGTTAGTTCCAACATCTGCAAATTCTATATTTTCCGGCGGAGGAGAGTCACTCCAAGGACATATGCCAGTCCCCAGGTGCACCCGCCCCAAGGATGTGTTTTCCTTGGAGTGACTTTCTTGTAAAGCTGGGTTCCATCGTGGGCCTCGGAAGTCCTGGTTTCGCTCGGCCAGCTCCAGCTTCAGGCCTCTGCTCATTGGCTCCCTGTTAGCCATGCCGTCTACTCCATCTGCTGTTAGCCCGTGGGAACTGCAGCTGAGGTTGAGCGACAGGACCGATCTGTGCACTTTGGGGCTTGTAATCTGAGGTTGCTCAGCAGGGGCAGACAGAGGCCTGTCCAAGTAGTAGATGGAATTGGGACACTGCCGGGACACCCGTAGGTGGACACAGGAACTGAATACCAGTGGGGCCTTTCCCGATGGCGGAGTGTCTGCAGAGAAACCGCTGGCTTTGTGGTCTACGTGGGTGACCCAGTACTCGTTCCCTGCACACAGCCCAGCGTGGGCCTCGGGAACCTTCAGCCTCATCACCGAGCCATTTCTGGGGAAGTCTGCACAGGCAAAAGGTCCACGGAGCTGATGTGGCTGGGCACTGTCGGCCACTGCCGACCGGCCCCGGACCAGCGCGTCCTCGGCCCTGCACCTGGGACACAGCGGCTCCCCTACGGTGCCCCACACCAGGGCACTGGCCGAGGGGCGAACTCGCCGGGCGGTGATGGTGATGGATGCGAACCCCTTGCGGGGGTCCACCGTGGGCGGCAGTTCAGCTTCAGGTCCTCGCGTATCCCAGGGTCTAGGAACCCCCAGCTTGCCCGGCAGTAATGCAAAGGCCCTGTGGATGCTGACTCCGCTGCGGTTGGCCGCAGCCGGCTTGGTGGGGCACGCCCGAGGCTGAGCGATGGCACACGGCAGGGGTAAGGCGGCCCCGGGTTCTCTTGACTTATTCTCATCAATCAGCTGTGAAATGACTATGGATGAAATCATTTTTGTATTTTGCGATGCTAGAGCCCCCTGCAAATGGAAAAAGATCCCCATTATTCAAGCAGTCAGTGAACCCCCGGGGCCGCGCCCCTGTGGGTGCCCACAGGACCTCACTACAAACCTAGCGCCCAGTCTGAGCGCTGGAAAGGGCGGGAACCCCAGATCTGTTTATGAAAAAGCTACAGGTTCTTCCAACACTAGCCTGGCGTGGGCTGGTTTCTCTGTGGGGTATCTAGTCTTAGATGGTGAGATTTTGAGTCACCTCTACCAGATCCAGGAATCCCCAGATAGGAGTTAGGAGACTCAATGAGGAGCAAAGACCAAATCATGGAGCTGGGCTGTGTGGGACTTGGGGTGCAGGTTTTGAGGGTGATGGGTCAACACTGTGGCATGGAAACTGCAAGAGAGGTTACAGGGAGCTCCCCCACCTGGGCCTCTCTCCCTGTCCTCCACTTTTGCAGGTTCAGAACCTGATTCTGTCTCCCCGCTGCTTGGCATCACAGGAGCCCAGAGAGTGAGGAGATGGAGAGCACGTGACCAGCTCTGACAATTGCCCAGACCAACACTGTAACAATCAGGTGATTTCACTTGTCAGGATGGGGGAGGGTGGACCAATGCTGATTCAGATTACCCATGTTTTGCATTGCAACATTGGTATGGGTTTTGTCCACTTTTGTAAAATGATCAAGGCATTTCATATTTTCTACTCTGCAGATCCTAAGTCCTAACAATAAATCACTGGCGTGTACAAAAACTATGTGCTGTTTTGTGTTTGTGTTTGTGCGTGTCTACGATTTTTAACAAAGCACCTAAGCAGGCTGAGACCAGGAAGAAGAATCTCTTCTGTCCTCATTTGGTTTTATTATGTTTATTATAAAGCACTGCAAAAAATGGCATGGAAGTCTGACCATAGCCTAGCGCCCAGGGAATGCACACAAGGTCCCCAGCACCTGGGCATTGTTATATGTGCTTAAAACGAACCCTTGAAAGAAACTATGGTACCAGAAATACTGGTGGCTACTAGGCTCCCACTGCCTGCAGAGGATCTTTTCTGCCTTGGAGCCTGAGGGCGTGACTCGGGTGCTTGGTACTTAGAGCAGCACTTCTAGACCCCAACGTGCAAGAGAATCAGCAGCAGTGTTTTCTATAATTGCAGATTCCCAGGCTCAGAGATTCTGGTTCGGGGGTTGTGGGTGGAGCTCAGGCATCTGCATCAGGTGATTCTTATGTAGATGACCTGGGGAGCACACAGGGAGTGGTGAGGTTGCTCATCATGTCAAGAGAACAATTTTTAGGGGGAAGCATCAGCATCTGGTGAGAACAGGGGAGTCCTCTGCCCAGGATATGTGAGCCAGCAGGGTGGGAGTTTTCTTTTCTTCAGGGCAGGATTAATTTTCTCAGATAATTGAGAGTTCTCCTCTAGTTGGATCCTGCATGTCCACATCCACAGGAGGTCCCTGGTGAGTGATCTTAGCAACCCCAGGGCCTTGTGTCCTTCCTGTGGGGCCTGGGAAGACAGTCGGCAGCTTTCTGTTCACGGCATCTCCATCACCTTATGCATGCTTACTTTTTTAAAGATGTGTGAGAAGTTGCAAATTCAAAAGATGACAGGAATTGGACAAACAAGGAATGGATAGGAAAGTCCTTTTAAAATCTTCATTATTTAAAAAATAAAAATATATCTCTCTGACTTTAAGACAAGGAGGAGGACATCTAACTTTCTGTTTGGGCCTCACTGCTCCTCCCCACTTCAAGGTCTCACCTGGGCTCCCTTGAGGGAGTCTCTAAGGTGCCTGGCTCCTGGGAGCCACGGTGGGCAGGGCCTACCCCCCAGCACTGCACTTCTGAGGCTGCACTGCAAAGCCCGACTGGCTAGGCCTCATCCCCAAGTATCGTAGAGTCCCTGGGAGAGGGGGCTTTAGGGGAAGAGCAAGAATCAGGGTTTCTTTAAGCTTTAGCAGATTCCAGCTTCCGATTCTGCAGCACCCCACCCCTCTCCCCAGAGCTCTTTTCCTGACTGTGGTTTACATACAAGAAAACTGAAGTGCACCTGGGCTTATTTGAAGGCACAGTTCCTCCCATTTTAGTTAAATTTAGCTCTGATAATCATTGTTTCCGCGCACCCCACGAGGTGCATAATCACACCCAGTGGGAACTCCTTTGACATTGGTCTTTGGAGGAAAATGCAAATACTGATCTTGGAAACTGCAGCATTGGCCTTAATTTCCCAAAGTTCAGACCAGTGATGACCCGCATAAAAGACACCTTGGGTGGGGGCTGCAGGTCTGGGGACACCTACCGCCCTAGTCTAGGTTGAATCAGGGCCTGTGGGGATCAGGGCCATCGTTTGCATTTTTATCAGCTCTCAGGTGGTTCTTCCACATGACTTTGGGGGAAAGAGGTTGAAATGACTTGGGCCACCTGGCACCCAACCAGAGCCAGGGGCCCCCAGGCAGGGTACAGGAGCTGAGACAGAGGTTGCTTGCTTCCGCTCTAGAGCAAGCGGAAGGCAGGGGCCATGCCTGCGGGGACTCAGTCCTCCTTGCACTGCAGTCTCCGCCATCAAGGTGTGTGGCTAAGGGTGAGCAGAGGCCATCTCAGCTGGGTTGCTAGGGACCAGCAGACAACATCTCAGCTTGGAGCCAGGACAGAATAGACCCTGACTGTGATGGCGGGCTGGCCCCCTCCTGGGAAGCCAGGGAGCTCCCCAGGGTCACTGCAGAGGGTGGCCCTGGGGCTGTGCTGGGGCGCTGCCATGGGGGTTCCTCGGGACAGACCCAGGCGTCAGTCACATTTCATCACCTGGGCCTGTCAAAGGGGACCGTGATGTTGACTCCCTCAGAAGAAAGAGGGGAAAGCTATAACGAACAGCGTGATTTGACATGACTTCTGAAGCTCTAGAATCCTTCCCGATTTTAGGGTGACACTGTTTCTGGGGGATAAACACTGAAGACAGCTCAATTCCAAAGAAAAAGCTCTTTGCTCTCTCTCCTCAGAGGGAGGGTGTGGTCCGCAGAAGAGGCGCCTGGAAAGGAGGTGCCTCTTCGGACTCCAGGGAATTTCCTTCCCGGGACTCAGCCGAAGCCAGTGGCTGATCCCAGCCAACCTAGAGGAGTGAGGAGGCAGCTTGGCAAGGCTGGACTGTGTTCAGGGGAAGGTGCGAGGAATGCACTGGGCTTATCTGATTTGCGTGAATGGAAGCTCAGCACAGGTCCAGTACATGAAACTTCTGTTTCTGGGAATGTATCGTTAGTCCACTTTTTAGGTGCTAAATCTGATGGTCATACCACATAGTCATGATGAGACCATTTGTTCAATTGTTCATCTGAAACGTACTTATTGAGCACCTACTACATGCCAGGTGCCATGCTGGGCACAAGGGAAATGCTTGGTCTCATGGAGTTAACAGCCTGGAGGTGACATGGAACAAGTAATCAAATCACCAGGACAGGGTAATTTCCGGGATTTCAACTTAACTTTGTTGGACAAGAGCCCCAGAAAATAAATTGAGAGAAATTAAAAAGGAAACACTGGACTCTTTGCTTGTAAATGTATACACTCCTCTTCTAACTCTTAGTCATCAAATCCCTATTGTCTTGTTGAGATCCATTAAATAATTGAAGATAATATCCAAGCACTTAAAACCTGTACTAGTTTGAGAGGGCTGCCAAGCCCCATCCCCACTCTGGTGGTTTAAACGGCAGCGAGTTATTGTCTCACAGTTCTGGAGACTGGGGTCCAACAGCAAGGTGTCTGCAGGGCTCTCCTAAGGTCTCTCCTTGGCTTGCAGATGCTGTCCCCTCTCAGTGTCCTTGCCATCTTCCCTCTGTCCCTGTGTCCTGTTCTCTCTCTCTGCAATACCATGTCTTTGCACAGGTTCGGCAAGCACTCCACTACTGGGCTACATGCCCAGCTCTTCTCTTCTTTAAGGACAGCGGTCATATTGGATTCGGGCCCTTCAAATAGGCCCACTCAAATCCTATCACCAAACACAGTCATGTGCTGAGGTACTGGGGGTTAGGACCAGGAGAACTGGGGGAATGGGATACGATTCAGCCCATCACAGAATATAACACATCCTTTTGGGTCTGGAAAATTAGAGAGATGAAAAAGAGTGGTTGATGTTCCCAAGTCACCTGCTACTTTGAAAAGTGGGCGAATTTTAAAAGTAGCCACCTCTTTTACAGCAAGTATCTTCCCAAATCGAGCGATTTCAGGGTGACGCTCCATCTGTTTTTAGATTGGGTTAACTAAACATGGCTTTGTAGAGAGATTTCTTTCATCTAGAATAAAGTTAACTGATGTAAGGTTTGATTTGTAAGGAAGAAGAAAATCATCGCGTAATTAAAGTAGCACGTTCAAGGGCAGAGACAGGTCAGACCAAAGGTTGGGTTTAACGTCTTGCTTCCTCAGCAAACCATCCATTGCCTGACCATCACTGTCCAACAGAGCTTTACATTTTCTTTCTTGTAGATGCTGCTTTAAGTATTGATTTCTTTTAAATGTTGCAAACATGATTTTGTAGAGCTGGGAACTGCTTTCATAGTTTTATGCTTTTTATTGACTGCTTTTGACTTCATATTTATGCCTCGGGCATATTACTAAGAAGGGAGACATTTCATAAATTGAAATAAGAAAGAGATAAGAGGTGGGTGATCAGAGAAATCAGATCCTGAGCCACTGGAGTGAGGACGCCTCTATTCCTGTAGCAATTTATTTCTCCAAAGGATAAGCATCTAATCCGATCTGTACCTTTGAAATCTATATTTTTTTTCCACAACACAATTCTTCCCTTCTCCAATGCGGCTCTGCAGCCTGCAATATCTTTCCCAGAGAGATTCTCTGGATACATCTCCCCACAGATACTCTATAGCAGTTACCGCACACCTGGGCAAACCTGCTCAGCCCCACTGGGAGGATCTAGAATCATCACTAGGTAATCCGGCAACCTGGCAACATTTCCTGCAGAATGTAAGAGCGTTTTCAAATGAATGTGTCCACTCTGGTAAGAGGCAATGGGGAAACACAATCTTGAAATGAATGGAAAAATCCAAGCTCTCCTCGCTGCTCACTGTGAACACTGTCTCTCCATGCCGTTACCGAAAACCAAAGGATCCACGCAGCGTAATAGCGGTGAAAAGCTGGCAAGAATCCGTTTGTTCTCCAGTGTTTTCATTGTGCTACAAACACAATTTACCATCTTAACCATTTTTAAGCGTACGTTTATTTTGGTGGTATCCAGCACCTTCACAAACCTGTGCAGCCAGCACCACCACCCGTCTCCAGAACTCTCTTTAACTTATAAAACTGAAACGCTGTATGTGTTAAACAAAAACTCTCCATTTCTTCTGCACCGTGGCACCTGGCAATCAGCAAGAACCAATGCCTTTTAAAAGGGGGCAGCAGGAGAGTCAATCCTGGTACGCACAACTGCAATTTGCACCCTGCAGCAGTTAAAAATAAAAATTACAAATAATTTAAATGACGTGGGAAACTGTCATGCAATAAAAGACAGCTATGGAAGTCAATGCGCATTACAGTCTTAAACAATTCAGGGGGCAGACCCGGGAACGACCAACGCATATGTATTTTCTTATTTATGTTTGTCTGTTTTCCTCACTTTGCAGAGCTGGCATTTAATTACCAGGAAAAGTTTAAAATTTTTAGAAGACGACTGTGCCCCATATTTCACTCCCTTTAAATAAGCACTTGGCATAAGAGTGCCTTCTTATCATCGCTGCAGCTTCGGTGCAGTTTGGAAGGGAAAGCCATCAATCTCGTGCAGGCTCTGAGAGAGGCAGAGAGCTACGGCACTTACCCAGGCAGGGCATCTGCCGGCTTGCTCTCTCACCTCCCAGCAGCCTCTGACACACACAGGCACAAGGAGGGGAACTTGAAAGTCACATTGCCCATCGAATTAGATGATCCAGGTCATTCCGGGGCAGGTGTTCAGAAGGTGTGATTTCCGGGACCTAACTGGGTCATGGATCCAGCCACAGGGCTCCAAAGAGCTTCACCATCATTAATGATCAAAAGCTGATTAATGTTGACACCAATAGGAAAATACTAAAATCTGCCAGCTCAATGTGAAAGGCTGGTGGGAAAGATGGTCAGCTGCTTCTTTCTTTTAGTAAAAGAGCAACAATCCCTCTCAGCCCTGCCCCTGCCCACCCTGGATCCCTGCCCCTCTCAGCCGGCATCTCCTCCCAGCCCGGCTCTCAAGGATCAGCTGCTCCTCCTGCTCATTTTCCTCCCTCAGCCAGGGATTCTGCTCCTGTTCCCAGGAAACATATCAATTGCACTGGTGCGTGTTTTTGTTCTGAGACAAGGAGCCCAGTGCTCCTGCAGGAAGGCTTTCCGTGTCCAGGTTTGAACCTCAGGACCCAAGGAGCATCCTCTTCCATCTTGTAGGATTTGGGGGCTGTGGCCCCTGAGGGACATGTAGAGCTTTATTAAATGCAGAGCTAAGTCAAAGTAATATCTGAGCCAAGTATTTCAGGGAAAAAAACATTTTAACGGATATGTTTGTTAGTTGAGTCTGCTATCAGAGGATGATTCTATAATTCACTCTCTTTTAGAATTACAAAAGTTGGCAACAGAGTATCCATTTGTGACGGGCAGCAGATGTCTTGTAAACTCCACACCTGGGACAGGTCTCTAAGGTGAGACCACCCATACTTCTATGTTCTGTTAACAGGAACAAGACTTCCTCCACAACAGTCCTTCAGAGTAAGTTGAGAACAGAAGACCCAGAGCCAGACAGCTTAGGAGAGCAAGGCTTGGCACAATCTATACGGTGAAGCTTAGTTTTCTCAATTGCAAAGTGGCTGTGGCAGTAATCTGCCTCCTGGTGTTGGCAGAGGGAGCAAATGAGTCAGCTGATTAGACAGTGTGGCCTGTGATAAGTGACAATATTAACCACTGCGTGCAGACTTCTTTTTTCTCTAGAATCTGAAATGTTTCATTGCCTAAATGTGACCCCACGTTTTCTTCCCTACTTCACACACTGGCTCTCTCTACGGTTAAAACAACCTGCGCCACTAGCTTGTTAGATTTCAAAGCACCTCTTCCTGACCTCCAAAAATGGTAGAGGGCATAATATCCTCTCTCTCTCTTCAACACACTAGTTTTGGTTTAAAATTGAGATCAGTCACCCCATCTCCCATGATACCACAAACTTAAAAGCTGTTGGTGAAGATTATGAAGGAGTTATTGAAGACATAGCGTACACATTCCTGAAGCAATTCCCAAGACTTCAGTGGTTAGATTTGCTGCGGCATGAATTCAAGTTTAGACTAAACAAAACTAAAGTGCAGGCCCCTCTCCAGAAGGCCAGGGATCATGTTTCAGGGTCAGGTGTGCTTGGCTGACCGCTCCAGAGTCACCATCGGCCGTTACCTTGGTGAAGTCAGGTTTCCTCTCTGTAACATCGGTCTGGAGATTTCTAAGGGCAATTGGATCTTTCGGACTGTAGTGGTTGTCCCTTGGTCCTAGGCAAAAGAAGATAATATTGCTACTTTTAGTACATGTAAGGATAAAATGGAATATATAACTTGAGCCTGACTATAAAATTTAATGTGCCCTACTCTTGCTATACCAGCCCACAGTGAATCTAGTACATTCCACCCCATGAGGAAGTCTTGCATACTCCTTCACATATCCAGCTCCCCTCCATTTACACACTCACAGTTCACTCTTATTTGGTTTATGAGACTGTAAGATTTCTTATTCCACACGGATGTTTATGTTTCCTAGATTCACTAGCAATTGAACCAGAATAGCTCTATCACGTCCTCCAGACTCCCTGGTTTTTGCCCAGCAGAAGACAAAATCATACCTCCAAATTGTCCAGCACCCACTGGAGTTAAGAAGGTAGAAAAATCCCAGTGGCTTGGGAGGCTGAGGCAGGAGGATTGTGAGTTCAAAGCCAGCCTCAGCAACTTAATGAAGCCCTAAGCAACTCATCGAGACTCTGTCTCTAAATAAAATATTTTAAAAAGGGTTGGGGATGTGGCTCAATGGTTAAGTACTCTTGGGTTCAATCCCTGGTACCAAAAAAAAAGGTAGAAATACAAGATCAACCTCCATCCAAGCTCTTAATGCCACCACAATCACAGGGGCCATGGATGACTCAGATGCTATTAAAACCCCGCTAGAGCATCTGCTGATGATTTCGGAGAATGCTGTGAGATGTGTGCAACCCACGAGCATCCCCACCAGGACAGCTCAGCGTGGACGCACCTCCAAAGCCTCTCAGCCTACGCTTCCTTTCCCACTGAACCTGCGCGGCTGACTCACACGGCCCTGAGTAGACATGCTCGGGGGGAAGAGCTCTCTGGGACGGAAGTCAGGTTTCCAACTCTGCCCGGGGCCTCAGGCAGGACTGAGACAACCTTGGCTGCAGGCCCTGAGCACCAGCAACCCGGAAGAGGTCACGGGACATTGGCCAGACTGCTCACGTGGGAATGTGAGTCAAACAGGAAGCCACATGCACAGGAGGAGTCTGAGCAGACCCCGAGGCCCAGTCCCCACACCCCAGGATCATCTTTTGTCTCCACAAGGGGAAATCTGAGTGTGAGTGTGTGGAAGGCCGCAGCAACGGTCCCCAGCTGCTGGTGCTGGCATGAGGACAAGGGGGTTTCAGGGAGGGGCCTCATCAGCAGCCGGCTTGTGGTGTGCACTTGTGACCACAGCTACTCGGAAGGCTGAGGCAGAGGACTGCAAGATGGTGGTCAGCTGGGCATCGAGCCAGTCCCCGCGCCCAAAGAGGAGAAAGGCTTACTAGAAGGTTTAGTAGCATTTGAAGCATTTCATGGAGAAAATAATATGCTATAGAATTTTCAAGTTGGCAGGTTTGCAAAGGGGTTAGGACATGGCTAAAGAGAATTTCAAGGGTCACCACTGTCCCATTCAAAGCCTGTCTCTGAGCTATTTGTCCTTGGGTGGTGGCAGCTGTCAGCTCCAGCCCAGATGTGTAGCTTCGGTTCATCTCTGGCTGTCAAGGAGTGATGCAGACGGTCATCCAGGAGAAGGTGTCCAGACTGCTTTTCGTGAAGAGCACAAATTGGAGACCTTGCAGGTCTCAGGGACTCCTGTGCACAGTCCCTGTGTCTTGAACTGACAGTAGAGTTCAAGGAGACAGGAATCGTCTGGTTCTAGTTTGTGCCATTATGCAGGGTAAGGACTTCAGAGTCTGCAGAGTCGTTGGGCCCAGACAGGTCTGGGTCTGATCCAAGCTCAGCCCTGGGCTGACCTTCAGTAAATGAGCCATGTACCCTCTCTGAGCTTCTTCATCCATAAAATGCAGATAATAACACCTCCTGCAAAAAACGCAGCCTGTCCCTCAGCGTGCTAAGGGGACCGCATGAAAGTTCTGGGCAGAGATGGGGCATGGGGCTAATGTCCCATGAAGGGCACCAGTCGCAGGTGTTAATGTGCAAGATCAGGGCAGCTCTCCCTCCGGCACAAGGAGTCACTCAGGCAGTGCCTTGGTGCTTAGGAAGCCACTGGAATCAGACCAGGGTCCTAGGACCTGAATCCCGGCTCTGGGTACGTGTGTGGCTTTGGGCAAGTTATAATCAAGTCTAGTTCATCACAGTGAAATGGAGAGAGTGACAGTGTTTACACCATAGGTTTCTGAGAAGGATTAAGTGAAGCCACCAACTGGCCCCAGTGCCGAGTGCAGAACCTAACATCCTGCAATGAATGCCAGCCCCTGGGAACAGTTCATCTCAAACAGGGAGGAGGGAGATGGCCAGGTCAGTCACTAGGGGCCATGTGGGTTTCCCATGGTTGCTGTGATGAGTGACCACACACAAGTGCATGATCCTGCAGTTCTGGGGGTTGGAAGCCCAGCAGAGGTCTCGTGGGCCAACACCAAGGTGTCAGCAGGGCGGCCCTCCTTCCTGAAGGCCCCAGGGGAGGGTTCTCTTCCCTGCCTGCAGGTTCCACCTCACTCCAGCCTCTGTTTCCACCCTGGCAACTCCTCCCCACCTCTGCTTTCTGCCTCCCCCTAAGGAGGACCACTGGATTTAACTGAGCCCCCCCAGATCATCCAGGTACTCTCCCCATCTCAAGGCCGTTGACCCCATCACAACTGCCCTTTTGCCACAGAAGGTCACATATCCACAGTTCCCAGGACACACGGCATCTTTGGGGGCTTTTCTCACCCACCGCAGTCTGGTTGGGGAGATTCAGGTAGATGTATTGGTTGGAATCTGGGGCCTTTTAAATAATGAAAATTACATAGCAATATGCAGAAGTATTTATGATGCAAAGTTCATGGAAAGAAAAGATCCGAAAGCCTATGAACCCCGTGAATGCTGCATTTAAAAAGTGTGTGAGAATCTACAGAAAGAGCAAAATGGTAACTGTAAAAATCACCCTGCTTAAAAGGACCTGGCCTCGGGGGCAGACCCTGAGCAAGGGCAGGGTGAAGGCAGACAGGCTTTGTCTCTGGAGTCTGGTACCCAAGTTCAAATGCGAGCTCCGTGGCTTTGCATGATTTACTCAACCTGATGATGGCTTCCCATCTATGAAACGAAGATCTGGAGCTGGCGCCGTTTGGCCTGCTCGGTGCCCCTGTGCTGGGGCCGCTGCAGGTAGGAGGTCACTGTCAATAGCTCATAGCTTCCTTCTCCTCCAAGAGCAATTCTGAACTTTGGACAACAGCACCCGTGACTCTTCGGGGTGCAGAAGGCCCCACAGGTGCCTCTCTAGAGCATACACCACAGGCCAGGTGCTGTCTGGAGCGGCGCCCTGTCTGGCTCACCCCTCCCTGTGAGGTCTTCCTCAGCTGCCCAGGGCTGTTCCTGGAGCGGATTCCCCCACACCACACGCCCTTGGGCTCTGCCACAGGCTTGCTTCCTGGAGACCAGCTTGAGCAGGTCCTGCCTCCAGAGCTGCCTGGCAGCAGCTCTCACAGCACCGGGGAAAACTATGGGAAACAGACTCAAGGGCCTGCCCAGGGACCAGCAGAGCTGCAGAGCAGGGCCTGGGGCTCACATCTGTGCTGCGGCTGCCAGAGCACCTGCCCTGACCAGCCCCGTTACAGATGTAAGTCGGAGGCCCCAGAAGGGAACCTACTGCTGAGACTCAAAACTGTCCATGAAGCGGGGCGTGGTGGCGCACGCCTGTAATCCAAGCCACTTGGGAGGCTGAGTCAGGAGGATCGCGAGTTCAAAGCCAGCCTCGGCAACTTAGCGAGGCCCTAAGCAACTCAGTGAGACCCTGTCTCTAAATAAAATACAAAATAGGGTTGGGGATGTGGCTCAGTGGTGGAGTGTCCCTGAGTTCAATCCCTGGTTCAAAAAAAACAAAACAAAAAACAAAACAAACAAACAAACAAACAAAAAACTGTCCATGACCTTCAGAGAGCTACACCTTGGCCACAGACATGGGGGCTAAGATGAGGCTTCGGTTAGAATGAAACCGTCGTGGAGGCCAGGACACTGACTTGGTTTCTGAGACTGAAACCAGCCCAACAGGCCTGTATCGTCATTGCTGCATTGCAAGTGGCTTGTTCGGGGTCCAGCACCCGGTCCTCCTGACCTGGGAATGTGTGCTAAGAGTTTTTCTCTCCCAAGATGGTTGGAAAGGGAGGGCGTGGCTGTGTGAAGTAGCACAAGGCACTGCCACATGATGGCCCTGCACTGCGCCTCTGCACTCGGGGTCTCCCCTGGAGATGGGCAGAATCCAGCTGGGAGGAAGCCAGGCGGCAGGGCAGGTGTGCAAGGCCTGGGCTGAGAGACAAGGTGGAGGGATGCTGTCTCCTCCTGGGCCTCTAACAGGAAGGCACAGCTTGCTGCCCGGGGCCTCAGAGCGCCTCCCAGGGATCTTCCAGCCAAGGGACTAGGAAAAGTTGGGGGGAGGGAGAGGACACTTCAATGGCCTTGTCCCTGTGGATTCAGACAAAAGTGGGAGGGGGTGGAGGAGGGGGCAGAGCCCACACAGAGGTCCAAGGGAACGGCGGCAATGGCTCAAGGTCAAGTTTCCTGCAAACATTTGGGGAAACCCAGCACATTGGGAGAGAGCCCATCATGCTCGGAGGAAGCCCAGCTGCCCCCTGCTGTGGGGTTGTCTCCACAGACAGCAGACGAGCACCACGAGGGCCTGCCCGATGACCACTCGATGACCACCGCATCACAGCACTCGCAAGTGCCGAGCTGGGGCCACTCACCTCCGCACTGCGCCACTGGCCTGGAGGGGACCCGACTCCACCTGAGGGACTGGCATCACCTTCCCTCGTTTCTGGTCCTACAGGAACCCAGGCTCACTCTGAAAAGGTCACCCACCTCTAATGACATCCCTGATTTCTTTTTTAAACCCGATGCTTCTCAGAGAGAGTAGCTTCTCAGATTTGGATTCGATCACCTCTGGGACGTGAGGCTGCTGACTACCTGATGCCTCCGGAGATTCCTTCAGCTCTGACTAGGGAACAACGTGGACCCCTCACTGTCCCTACTCCTGGGCTGCTGCAGCTGCTTGCTCTGGGGGTCTCTCCCTGACAGCGCCCCCCCTCTGACAGAGACCAACCTGATGGACCAGCTCTGAGCGCCGCCCTCGGTCGAGCTGCCTCCGGGTCACCTTCGACTCAGCTCCTCAAGAGGGAAAAAAGCCCCTCGTGGTCTTCCTCCTCCTGGGTCCATCCCGTGGCGAGCCACCACCACCCGCCCACCACTCACAGAGCGGACGGAGTCCCCTCTGCAAGCCTCCCTGCCTCCCGCAGTGCCCACCTGAAGCTGAGGCTGGCTTTGTGCTGTGGAGAAGGTCTGCTTCCTGGCCTCAGTAAGCTCCCTGGGCAGCCTGGTCTGGCAAGGTCACAATCAGGCTGGTGACCCCAGCGGCCGCATCTCCTGACAGGTTTTGCCCAGCTCCCTTGACGTGGCCAGTTTGTGACCTTGTGGGGGTCAAATACTGCTCCCTCAAAAACTCTTGTTCAAGAAAACATTTTGCCCCCAGAACTGGGCCTAGGAGAGCATGTTGGGGGTCCTGAGGGCTCGAGGAGCCCAGGATGGGACCCTTACAACAAGCTGCTTCCCCGCTGGACTGACTCCTGATTCCCCTCTGGGCACAGAGCGAGGTTGCCTCCTTCTGCAAGGACTTCCCGATACGCCCTGGCCCACCCCAGGCTGGTGCTGGAACCTGTGCCACCTCCTGAGCCGCCATAACTAATTTCCACAAAGCAGGGGCTTACAGCAGTAGGGGTTTATTCTCTCTCAGTTCTGGAGCTGGATTTGAAATCGAGATCCCAGCAGGGTCAGGCCCCTCTAGGGGAGGGTCCCTTCTTGGCTCCCAGCTGCTGGTGGTTGTGACGTTAGTGCTCCTTGGCTTGTGGCAGCCTCACTGGCCGCTGGCCATCTTCTCCGTGTGCACTCGCCTCCAAACCTCTCTCTCCTTACAGACACTGGCTGAGGGGTTTGACCCAGTCTGGCCTCCTCCTAACTTGATGGCATCAGCAAAGATCTTCTTCCACGTGAGGTCACGCTCATGAGTGTCAGGGCTAGGCCTCAAACACCCCCTGGGCAGGGCAGTTCAATCACAGCACGCCCTGGGCGTCATCACACTTGGCAATGTCCGCTCAGAGTCCCTCCAGACCCACCTGGCCTCTGGAGGAGATCTCGTCCTCCTCCTCTCCTGGGCCCAGCACAGAGGCCAGCCAGCAGAAGGCACTGGCTGGGTGAGGACTGAATGAACATTATATTTTGATATCTGGGGGGAACAAGAACATACCTTTCTCACACAGTTTGAATGTATTCCACTGATGTTTCAAAGCCATTTTAGGCAGATTCAAAGGCCTTTTTTTTGACAAGGATGTGTTTCATAAACCAAAGAAAGAGCGGCTGCAGTTTACATCTGTAACTACGCTCGGAATGGGCCAGGCCCCAACCTTCCACCCTGGGCCTCAAGGCCTCTGGGTGTGATGAGGTCACCGGAATGTTTGCACGGGGACCTGGGGGGCCGCCCTGGTGCCACTAGTTGCCAGCAGGAATAGCAGCCTCCTCTGGGTGCGGCTGAGGCTTCTCTGACGGGTACCATGGGCCCTCGGGAGCATTAGCTGAAGGTTATCTGCAGCGCACTCAGATAGGGGGCCAAGAGCCGCTTCTCGCTGCCCACAGCCGGATGACCATCTCTCTTCCCAACCTTGCAAGCTGCTTGTCTTCCCATTTATTTGGACGAGGCTGGTTCCCTTGTCCAGCAGTACTTCAGTTGGTCTGAACGTGTTATTCCCCCAGAGTCAGCACGATGCTAAATCACTGAACCCACTTGCTTAGCAATGTTTACATAGAGTTTATCTAAGAAGTTGGGGAATATGACCAATGAGCTAGTCACTGAGCAAGTACCATGAGTGATCGGTTTCACACAATCTAACAGAACATCTTTGATACTAAGGCATAATGAATATGGTCTTATGATTTACATGCAACTAAATTTGAGGTGGCTTATACAGTAGTCACCCCCTTATCTGTAGGGGATACATCCCAAGACCCCAAGTAAATGCCTGAAACCATCCCTGTGTATCAAACGAGAGGTATTATGTTTTTTCCTATATGGATATTTAAAATAAAGTACAGTTTTTAAACCAGGCACAGTAAGAGACTGGTCAAAATAACTGATAACATAGAACGATTATAACAATACAACAAAACTTTTACAACTTAAGAATTCTTTCTGGCCTTTGCTCCTCTCTGAAAGAGGAAGACTGGCATGCACTTTGAGGGACTGGGAATCATTAATGTGGGAAGTATAAGTTTTCCCTGGCTCCACACATAGTGGGCCCCCCAGAAAATGGAACACGTTATGGCCAGTTTCACACGTAAGTTTCATCTCTCCCGGATCATGATGGTACGTTAACAAAGGTGTTCTAAAAGCCCGTGTGCTGGAGTTTGCAGCCCTCTGAGGCTCTAGCTGACTGAGACCCCTGGGATCTGAGGCACAGTCCCTCAGGCCCCTGGTGTCAGAGTGGCATCCTGCCCTGGTTCCACTTGGCTGGCTCGTGGGTCTCCTCCACGGACAGGCAGGCCCAGCGTAAAGACTGTGGGCGAGCCAGCAGGCTGAAGCCCAGCAGGTGGCAGGGCCTGCTCACCCCACCCCACCCACATCAGCACCCCCCTGCCTCGGGGCAGCCAGGAGTCCCCGAGCACCCTGGGCAGTGAGGCTCTGCACCAGGTCCTGGGGTCAGTGACAAAGGCAGTTCAGAGGTCTCCTCTGAAGAGCTCACAGCCCGATGGGGATGAGACGAAGGCCTTGCCAACACAGCGTGGATTTGACCATTTCCTCTTGGGGTGGTAGAGTACACAGAATGCTGGGTTTGCCTCTGGTTCAGTAGCGCGTCGCCACCACCCACCTCCAGAGCACTCTCCATCTTGCAAAACTGAAACTCTGTCCCCGCTCAGCAACAGCCCTCACTCCCGCCTCCCCCATTGGCGACCTGAAGACAGTGCACGGGCTGCCAGGCAGGGCTAGCTCTGCCCTGGGTCCTGTCCTGCCAGGCCAGCCGGGGGTGGACAGGACTTTGAGGGAGGGTGTGTGGAGAGCAGGAGGACCTCCACATGAGCCTGCTCCTTTCCTTAGGTGGAAAAGGGTGCCGTGCATCTGGGCACTTCGTCTTCGTCCCGCTCACTGAATGAGAATCGTAACTACACTATATTGAAAGTCACGGAGCGGTTTGATTTCAGAGGTGACCATTTTTGCCCAGACACTAGTAGAAAACTGGGACCCTGCTCTGGACAACAGTGGCCAAAAAGAGGACAACCCCTCCCCCTGATTCAGCTACCCTGAGACCCAGGCTGCAACAGGATCCCAATTACCAGACTCATTAGCCGGGCAACTTTCTGTAGGGTGAGCAAGGGTGAGTTTCTGATTTTCAGTCGGGGCTGGAGGGTAACCAGCTCACCCGGAAGAAAAATGAGACATCTTGGAATCCTCTTGCAAACCAGGACCCAGGGTGGCTTCTGCCCAGCTGCAAAGCCAAGGTCCAGTGAGACCCAGGAACACGTTGGTGTGGGATTCATCAAGGAGAGAGACAAGGCAACAGAACATTCTCCTAGGAAGTAGGATGGATTTCCTCCCCTACGCAAGTGCAGCGTGACACTTGTTTGCGGGACGGTGCGTCTTCTTATTCTCCTCTGTTCAGAGCAGAGAGTCCGGAGCCCGGGGCTGGGGCCTGCCGAGATGATTACAGGCTCCGCCATGAGCTGCAAAAATGAGGCTGGTATAGCATCTGAAAGCCCCGGTCGTAAATCTCTCATTATGAGAGCCATTAGTGGCACACTGCACCTTGGGGGTCTGGGGAGAGTCGCTGTCACTGGACCAGAGCCGAGAGCCCAGCATCAGAGAAACAACCCCGGGAGGGAGATGCCCGCCCACTTTGCCATTAGCGGGTATCCCCACTTAGAAAACCAAAGGGGCCTCTCTACAAGGCTCTCAGCAGCCCGTCAGTGGTGCGAGACAATTAGAAGCAGGCTGCTGTCTCCCCTGGTGGGCTTTCATCCTGAGTTCTTTGGGGGTTTGTGGTTGTCGTTGAAGCAGCCCAGCTCCCAGCAGCCCTCCCCATCCTCTGCCCCCATCTCCTGAGTGCATACCTCACTTGCACAAGAACCAAGGAAACTGTCCCTTCAATGTGCAGGTACACAGGACCCAAAGCGCCCACTAATCCACACCTACCACAGTGCAAAACAGGGAACAGAGGCCTAGACAGGAGGAAGGACTTCCCCAGGAAGCCACAGCTGGGAAGTGGCAGCCACAGGCTCGCTCTGGCAAGTCCGATCAAGGACCCAGATCTGGGTCTGTGTCTAGTTCTGTTCTGATCATGTCCCACCCTGCAGGGCTGAGCTGCTCTCTCTCTCCAATGGATATTTTTTTATATACTCAGCTTTATTGAAATACAATTGACATAGCATGAAGTTTATCCCTTTAAAGGGTACAATTCAATGGTTCCAGAACATTTTAATCATCCCCAAAAGATGCCCCATACCAACTTGGGATTTAGTATAAAGATGAAGGAAAAGGCAGTGTATTGCCACAGAAGGAACAAAACAGACGAGCAGATAAGAACTAGGAATCTAGAAAGAGATCCTCAGACGTATGGAAACGTGAAGAACAGGGTGAGTGAGGCCTAGGATACCAGTGGGTGTTCACAGTAAAAACGAAATGCAAAAACAGAGCACCACACATGGGGCCGGAGCAACCCGTTATGATTCTGAGAACCCAAAGCGAATGCCTACTCCCAACCACACCCACACATCAGCTACAAGTAACCTTCGACCTTAAATGTGAACGACACAACTTCAACAACTTGTAACAAGATAAAATAGCTAATGTTTTCACAATCCTGAGTAGGAAGGGTGCCTTCAGGATGCTCCCACGGCATTTGAAGGTTGTAATTGGAATCAGTAGATTCCGTGAAGAGAGGAGGTAAAGCCAGAGATCCTGAAATCGTACCCACAGAGCAGACAAAGGACATGCATCAAAACTGATGTTAAAACACCTGTAAGTTAATTTGAAAAACACCAGAAACCTGGTGGAAAAGAGACCAAGACTAAACAGATTTCTCAAAATAGAAGCAGTAGAGAGAAAAATGCAAAGTGAGATCACAACTGGAGACCATTTCGTACCTGCCAGGTTGGCAATAATCAGCCACGTGAAACCCTGGTGAGGACACAGAGCCCTGGGCCTTCCCTGCATGGCCGGTGAGCACAAGCTCAGGAGACCACTGTGAAGGTCACCGGGTGAGCAGGGGGATGGAAACACCCAGCAACCCAGCAGGTCTCTCATGCATAGTGTGTCATCAAAAACCACGTTCCATTGATTGTAAGAGGTACCATTTTTTTAAAGTATCAACAAAAAATTTAAAAAGTTGCAAATTGTACTCCAAGATGTCATTAACTTTACATATTCTGATTTCAGACATGTTAAATATAAATTTTTAAAACGCATCTTAAACAAAATGAACACAGTATGTGCATTTAAAAAATTCCTTCCTGCACACTTGCACTGGGATATACAAGATGCTTCATAGCATCATTGCTTTTAATAGGATTTAAAAAAAGAAATATGAGAAACAACCAGAATGGGTTTTTGGTAGAATTTACAAGTAAGTTATATGATATTCATTCCTCTATCAAGCAGAGAAAATGAATGAACTAGAGATAGGCATATCAACAAGGAAAACACAAAAGCAAATCAAAATAAGGGCAAAAATCAATGAAAAAGTGATAGAAAAAAATCAACAAAGTAAAAAACCTGGTTCTTCAAAATCACCAACAAAATCAATCAAGAAAAAGAATTTAAAACACAGAAAGAGTAATTGTCAGGAATGAAAAGGATGCCATGTCTTTGATACCAAAAGCTTCCTGCAGACGTATTATGCATTATTTCTATGTGAATAAGTTCAACAACTTTGAAACAATATACCAATTGCTTGAAAAATACCCCTCACCAAAATGACACAAAATGAAACAGAAAGTCTTTGAAGTCCTGTAGCTGTTAAAGGAATTGATTCGACATCAAAAGCCTTCCTTTTCCGGCCCAAAGAGAGCCCCAGGCCCAGAGAGCTTCACCAGACCGAGCTGGAAAGGAGACTGGAGGGAAGGAGGTCAAAGAGAACAGCTGAGCCAGAAGCTGCAGGCCCAGGTAGCAAATGTGAGCTCTGCAAACATTCGAGAAGAAACAGAGCCGACACTGCAGAGTCCTGGGAGCCGGAGGCCAGCCTGACTAGCAAAACCGGATCAAGACATTACAAGAAAAAGAGCATCAAAAGGAAAAGACGGTGACAGTTCAAGTGTCTCCTGAGTGCAGACCAAAAGTCCCAGCTGTTGCTTTTGGCCCCCAGGAGCCATTTCTTGGATTTGTCACCACATGGGAGGGGTGCTGTTGGCATTGAGTGGGTCCTAGACACACAGGGCCACCTGCACAACAGAGAGCTCGCTGGTCTCTGGCCGCAGAAGTCATCAGTGCGGCAGCTGAGGAATCTGACATGAGTACAGAGAGTCTTAACAAAACCTCAGCAGACAGATCCCAACAGTACCTACACACGTCCTCTCTGCTGGCCACATGGTGTTCCTCAGGAATGGCACTGGGACTGCCAGATGTCCCACTGGGAGAAAGGGCGCCAGAAAAGCCCACCTCCCAAGGACAGACTTGAGGTAAGTCACCGACCTGAAGCTCAGGCTCTCAGGAGAAAGCACGCAGGATGGCCGCACCGCTCACAGGAGGCAGAATTCGCTTCCACTGCACCCAGAAAGCACAGCCAT
>JAJEJO010002817.1:414127-437747 GCA_020662805.1 Glaucomys volans | reverse complement strand
GGCAAAGTTTCAGAAACCAGTATATTCTGAAAAATTTACAAATTAACTTTTTCCAGCATATAGGTACGAAACCTGTTACATGACTGGTGGGTTCTTCACAATTCCACCTAAACAATGAGACTCCTGTGCTGAAGCACGAAGTGCCAAATAGTCCCATGTGAGCAGCCAGGGAGGGAGCAAGCACTCCCAGGACCACAGGCAGCACCCGTGGGGTAACATAGGAAGAGAGAGGTGTGAGCAAGGACTGGGGGTGATGCCCACAAGGCTTCTGAAGACAGCTGTCCACCTACAAACCCAGGTTTATAACACTAGAACTACTGAGAGCAGGAGTCTAACCAGAGAGAAAGCAGCACCAAGAAGTCACGAGCAACTGTGCTGAAGGGCACCAACACTCCAGGAAGAAACACCAGGCGTAAAGAAAATCAGCAGTACCACCAGGCATGTGTCTAAAACCAGACAAGCAGATCCATGGGAAGGGTGTCATGGAATTACACTGCAGGAAATGAAAGGACCAGGTGCCTGGGAAGCACCACAGGTTCCTAGATGCAAAAACAGAATCGTTCTGTCTGGATTCATCTAGAAAATTCCATATGTACTCCAGAACATGACAGTCCCTTTCATGAATTCATGTGGAAGGAGGAACACATGAGACTAGCCAAGACAATTTTGAAGACAGACAATGTGCAAGGAATATTGCCACCCTGCAAAGCAAAGCTCAGTCTCCAGTGTCTTCATTCGAATAATGTGGTCGCTGCACAGGAAGAGAGAGGTGGGTCAGAAGAGCAAAACAGGGTAATTTCTAAGAATGTGTATTTTTAAGAATTTAGTTTGCAAAAGACATTTCAAACCAAAGGAACAGGTTAGCCTGTAATATTGGTAGTCCACTGTGGGATAAACAACATTATGGTCTTTATTTAAAACCATACGTAAAACTAAATTTAAGATATCTTAAAATTGCAAATATGCAAATGTGAAAATTTTAAAAACAGAAGAATATTTTTGGTAACATTGAAAGTCTTTCTAAAGAAGCCAGAATATACAGAGGTCATAAAAGATTAACAATTGGACTGAAAAATAATGAGCAACTTTTACATAATGAGCAAACATCATTGCATAAAAAATTACAAGATGAGCAACAGACTGGAAGAAAATATTAATAGTCAGCCTATAAAAGTAACTCCATGGTCCTATGAGGAGGAAACACTTAGGAAAAGTGTACAAATTATTTGAACATGAATTTCACTGGAAAAGTAAATATAATGAGATAATATTTATTAAAAAGACACTAGTTATTTAGCAATTGGAGAAATATAAATTAAAACATAATATCTAAAAAAGATGTATTAAAAGCATAGCTAGTAATCAAAGAACATTCTTAAGAAAGTAAAAAGACAATCCCCAGAATGGAAGAGAGCATGTGCAAGGGATGCATCGCAAGGGTCGAACAGCCGGAATGCACAAAGGACTCGTACAACTCAGTAATGAAAAGGTAGCGACCTGATTTAAATATGGGCAAAGGACCTCAACAGAAGTTCTCCAAAAAGATGCACAACTGGCCAACAGGCACGCGAAAAGATGCTCGCTGTCATTAGTCATTAGGGACCGTAAATCAAAAAGCCAATGGGATGCCACTCCACTCCCACTAAGATGGTTATAATGACAACAAAATGAAACAGAAAACAGCAAGTGTGAGTGAGGCCCCGGGAAATGACAGCCCATAAACTGCCACTATCGCGGTGGAATGTTCCACAGGGAGCTGCTGTGGAAGGGTCTGGCAGTTCAATACAGAATCGCCAACTGCCCACATGGATGGAGACACAGACCCCAAACAGCAGACCGCAGGCGCGAAATGAGCTCTTACAAACCTGTCCTGACCAGCACCGTTCACAAGAGCCTAAAGGAGCCCACCCCAAATGCCTGTTGACCAATGAATAGGTGCATGAACTGTGGGACATACACACAGCGGCTTGCAGTCAGACAGGAAGGAGCGTGGCGAGTGTGGGCCAGCTCCCGGGCGCAGACCTCAGGAGCATCTCCCCAAAGGTGGAAGCCAGGCACGCAGGTGAGACGCTGCAGAGTCCTTTCACGTGAAATGTCAGAGTGGGCGATTCACAGAGGTGGGAAACAGGTGAGCGGAGTCCAGGGACTGGGGAGCCGGGCAGCTCGGCTCCACAGCTACTGGCATCTTGGGGGTGAGTGGGTGTTCAGGCACTAGGCAGTAGTGGATATGCAGCCCTGTGGGGGCACTGACCACCACTGGGGGGCTGGCTTTAAAATGGTTTCACGCTGTAGGGATTTTACACCAATTAAAGAAGAAGGAGTGAGATACCTTGTCGTTCTCTTAACTTGGGGTGCTGGGGGGGCCCGGCACACGTGGACACACACATCTGTGTGGGATCCCCAGTGGAGGTGGGGGTGGCGTCCTCCCGTGCTGCTGGCTCAATGCCACTGGGGAGAGCCCTAGAGTTTGGCAGCGTCTGTTAAACCTGAAATGCACACACTTGTGACCCACGGGCTTCTAGGACTCGATTCCACATGGATCTCAAGACAGATATGTCCACTGGTGTTTTATTTGTTTGTAAAATGAAATAAATCAAAGATCTAAAAATCTGGCAAATGTGTGCTGCTGGTTACCTTGAGAGCCCCAAAGAAAAACCTGAAGAAGCCATTGGCCTCCACTTGCCCTTGAACGTCCCTTAAACCACCCATGCATCACACAGGAGCTTTGTGTGAGCAAAGCAGCCATAGAAGTGCGTGCATGGAGTAATTTACATGACAGTGTATCATGTGCAGCCCACAATTTGGCCGTAATAAACTTAAATCAAGTGCCACCCGCTTAGGCACTTCGACAAGCCGCACACTCAGACCTGAGCTCTGCCTGGGATGAATGGTCAGCCTGCTTGACACCTCTGCTCTTTTATCTGAGAAATGGGGATGATTCCCACACTGGCCTTGGAGGGTTCTTGGAGGATGTAGCAAGTTAACCAGGAAGGCGTTCAGCATTACCCCTGCCCAGCTTACGCACATCCACTGAAGGTGGGTGTCACTGGGCACTCAGGGTGGACGTTGGGGGCAGTTTGATAATTCACGCTGTTCCTATAATCCCAGGCAAGGAGGACTGGACAGCTGTGGGCACAGGGTGTGGGGGGCGCAGGGAAGGGTGATGGTGGAGGCCTCCCTGCCAGTCCCCTAGGCCAGGCCAGGAGGCTTGGGGCTGAGGCCGGCAGCTGATGTCCTCCCCTCTGGTGGCCACAGCCCAGTCTCTCCAGGCCTGTGTTATCTGCCATTAGCACATATGCTGAGGAGCTCTCTGTGTTTGTCCTCTGGAAAATAAACTGTTGGGAGGAAAAATCAATTTTCATTAGCCGCACCATCACTTTCAAGAAAATCCTTTCTCAAATAAAAGTGGAAAGGACGCTCTGGAAGCCGATGCCAGCCTGACCTTCCCTGAAGGACTCTGCTGCCCCTGGAGCTCCACACGGTCCTCCCCCAGGTCAGAGGTGACACATCAGAAGCAGGGAGGTGCCCCAGGTGGACGGGGGGCGGGGGGGGTGGCAGATCCGGGAGTTGGGAGAGCCCCCTCCCCACCGGTGGTCCCGCTAATCCGGCTGATTGAGCTCAATTCAGCACAGATCTGGTGGAGCCCTGCCTTCCGAAGTTTTACAAGAGACTCTCTGAGAAATCTTCTAACTTTCTGATACTGTCGGTGAATTCAAAGCAAATGACAAAAACTCTTTGAGCCCAAATACTTCCAATGGATGAGCCTGGCACAAGGGCTACTGCTGGTGATGCAGGGACCTCAAATGCCCCTTGTGATTGGAAACTGCTGCCCACAGACCGTGCGGTGCGGTGGGTGTTGCAGAAGCCATCTGCTGTCTGCGGGTCCTGTAGGCCTGTTCTGGGACAAGGGTGGTTCCCCTCCCCCACTGTCACTGACTTGTCCCACCACAGTGGTGCTCCCGGCACCTTCCCCCACCAGCCATCACTAGAAATAACACTAAAAATAAATCCTGAAACACACCCACCAGCCAGAAAGCACGTTCTCCTTTCTGTTAAGAGTCCACAATGGGTGACATTTGGCATTTCTGCTTTGTCACTGGAACTTTTAGAAAGATTATCTTAAATGAAAATAGAGAATAATGGAATTAGGTGGAAAGAAATGACAAAGCCACCACACGGTGCTGGAGCAGAATGGACTGTCCCTAAGTGAGCTGAGTGAATAATTGCATGATGCGAGCCCTGGGAGAGTCACTCCGAACCCGCTCCTCCCGGTGGTAGTGCGTCGTGGCCTTGGCCTGTCTATCTCCCTGTGGGCACCAGGGGCGGAGACCTCTACTTACCTGCAAATTCCCAGCTTCGCTCCCTCCTTCCTGATCAGCCTGGTAGGATGACTGACGTTGAAGCCAGTTCCCATCCCTGGTATGGGCAGAACGGTTTTTAAACAGCACCATCAGTCCAGAGACCAATGTGGGCCCGTGCCTGCCTCCTGGCAGACAGCAAGTGACTTCCACTCCAGCCAAGACCCTGTGAGCTGCTCCCACCCCATGCCTCCCAACAGCCTCCGTCAGCTCAGGTGCCCAGTCATCCAGCTCGTCACCTGTCTCACCCAGAGATGCACAAGACCAGAGGTGGTGTGACCAAGTCCAGGTAGCCCTCTGTACTTCAGTGACTCAACCAACCTCAGGTTAAAAACATGAAAACCCACGTGCCTTCCCTGAGTGCACACACTGCTTCCTTCTCATTCCCTGAACAATTCAGAGTAACAACCACGTGCATGGCGTTTACACTTGCACAGTGTTAGACGCAATCTGGAGGTGACTTACTGAATCACAGGACACAGGAGAACGTGTGTGCGTTATAGGAAATAACCCCCCTCTCGGGGCTGAGCGTCTGTGGATCTGGGCGTCTGCGTGACGGGGACTGGTGGAAACTTCCCCCACAGATACCAAGGGACCCTGCACCGTAAAAACTTGAACTGTCCAAACATGTAAGCCAGGGTGGTCTCCAGGAGGCTGGGCCCTCTGGACCCACCTTCACTGGGTGACTAGGAAAGAAATCTTTAAAGTCGTTCTCTCTTTCTTTTCCATGCCACGGCTGTTTCAGGCTCAGCTCTGTCCCTGGCCGATGATTCCAAGATGGTTGCAGAACCCAGAGCAGAAACCCCTGCAATATTTAAGTAGTGCTCTCATCATATTTAAACAGCAATCTCTCTCCTTGACTCCTTTTGGCAAATCTATTCACTGGAAATCCTCTGGTCAACTATGAGGGTGACAAGGGCTCCCTGCACGGCCAGCCTCCACTGGGCCAGCCTCTCTATACGGACAACCTCCCTGCACAGCACTTGTCTTGCTTTCCCACCCTCAGCTCGGGAGGCCCCTCCCCACTCCTGTGGGAGCAATTTCAGGCCCCCTGAAGGTGTTGAAGGCAGATGGAAGCTGCCTCTGCCTCTGGGGAGGCAGCATCTGGGAATGAGTGGGGGCTGAGGAGCTGGCAGGGTCCGCCTGGTGAGCTAGGGGGCCAGGGTTTGCAGGGATGAGCTACTTGGTGAAAATTCACGTTCTGTAGGTGTTTGACCTCAGTTCTTCTGCATATGAATGTGCACTTCAATAAAGGTTATTTAGCAAATGGAAAAAAAACACAGACTTAGAGACATGCTTCAAAAAAATTAAGAACTCCAATGACATTGAGTTATCCTTGCTCCAGGGGAGAGGGGGAGGTACGACTTTTCTCCTTCTTCCCACTAACCACGATGCATGTACTGGAAGTCTATCAGATGAGCACAGGAAGACTCACGAGGGTAAAGAAGGCACACCAGCTAGGGCCTCAGGGACCCCCGGAACAGCAGGACGGCCAGTTCCCTGGGTTTTCCTTGCCTGTTGTAGCTCACACTTGGAGCTGCGGGAACCAGAAACCTGAAAACACTAAAGGGCAAAGACCCCCCAAAAATGCTCCCCTAAAACCTGCTCTCCAGCCAAAGGCAGGAGAGAAAGACGCAAGTCAGCTGGACAGAAAGACCTAAAAGACAATTTCCAACTCTGCTCCAGCTGAACCCCTCAGGAAAACACTGCACCCTGATACCCACATGGCAGCAAAGGCCAGTGGGAACCTAGACTCCCACATGTGTGAGGTTACAAGTAGGTGCCCTGTTGCCACTGGTGATGTAGGAGAAAGCCAGGAAGCTAGAGCTTCGGTCCCTGCCACCAACATGGCCACCCCAGCGCCAGTGAAGGTCACTTGGTAGTGTGTGAACTTCACCCTCACTTGACAGTAACAGGGCACCCTTCCCTCCTCACTGGGCAGAACCACAGGAGGCCACGTGGTGATCACAAGGTCACCCCCCCACAGTGTCAGTGGGATACAGTGGAGTGTGGTTACCACCGCTCACTCTCCCCACCAGGGAGCCATCGCAAAGGCCCAGTGGGCATTCAGCAGTTCCCTTGCTGCCCAGCAGTGGTGGGGAGCCCCCAGAGCACAGCAGACCCCAAGTGAGTGAAGCAGGACTTCATCTCCACCTGGCTGCAGCAAGGTGGCCCTGCCCATTCCCCAGCAGAGGCCAGGTCAGAAGAAGCCAAGTCAAGCAGGAGGCTTAAATAAGGTCCGGAGTTCATCACATGGTATAAAAGTGTCCAGACTGTAACTGAAAATATCACTTGTCAAACACAAAGCAGGAATATCTCAAAGCAAATGAAAAAAAGAGGTGATCAATAGGTGCCTACACAGAGATGACAAATAGATTCGAAGAACCTGAGAAGATATTAAAATAGCCCGGGTAAAGATGCTTCAGCAAGCAGTTCCAACCACACGTGAAGCAAAGGGAGAAAAACAGCATCAGCAAAGAAATAAGCCTTTCCAAAGAAGTGAAAGGGAAGAAAGCGTTACCATCAAAAATACAAGATGAAGGAAAGGCTCAGAATGGAGGATACAAAGGGAAGAGTCAGTGAGCAAGAAGAGAGACCAATCAACAGTACCCAGACTGAATGACAGGGAGAAAATGGGCTGGAAGAAAAGATGCAGCACAGCCTCAAGGAGTTGAGAGACTAATAAGAGGTCTAACATCCATGTCATTAGAGGGGGAAAGGGCAGACCTAGAAAAGTACTTGAAGAAATAATGGCTGGAATTTTCTTTCATTTGACAAAAGGCAAAAAAAATATGATAAATATAATATGCCAACTCAGTGAACACCAAAGATAATAAATAAGCCAGAATTCCACACCAAAATCATCATAATCAAGCTTCTAAAAGGCAAAAGAAAATCTTCAAAAGTGATAAGAAAATCATCTTATCACGGGGCAACCACATCCTCGCTGGTGGATTTCTCATCAAGCTGCGGAGGGCAGAAAGAAACACACGGCAATTTTTCAAGTACTAAAACAAAAGAACTGTCAATTCAGAATCCCTAGCTCAGTGAAAATACACTTGGAAGGAAGAGGAAATCAACACTTCTCAGATGAAAAGGAAAAAAATAAAAACTAAGAGGATCTGTGCCCCGTAGACTTAACCTACGAGAAGGGCTAAGTGCCGTTCTCCACGCTGGAAGGAAAAGGCAGAGGAGGAACATGGAGTGTGGGCGGAAAGAAGGTGGCAGACCAGGGTCGGGGAAATGCAAAGGCTTTCCTGCACCTCTGAGTTCTGTGAATTCTGTTGTACAGTTAAAGCAAAGTGAACAACACAGTCTGTGTGGTGCTAAGTGAATTTAGACAAAGTATTAAAAGCAATTAGTAGATACAGGAAAGTGACATGTCCCTGCTTGACTTGAACTGTTAAAATGACAACATCAGCAGACTGTTCTCAGATGTGTGTGTGTGGTGGCGCCTAAAGTGTTTGAAAAGTTACATAAAGACTTTCAAACACTGCAGTTGTTATAACAGAATTAATTAAAATGTTCACATAACCCACAGGAAGGCAGAATAAAAAATCCTTTGAAATGAAAAATGGAACAGCAGGCAACAATAAATAAAATAGCTTACTTAAGCCTTAACATATCAATAATTATATTAAATGTAAATTGGATAATTGCACAAATTAAAGGAAAGAGCCTAGCGAAGTAGATGACAAAGTTGACCCAACAAGTTGCTGTCCACAAGAAACTCATTTCAAAGATGATAACATCGCCAGGTTGAAAGTAAAAGTATACAAACAGATGACGTTCAAATACTCCTAGAAGAAAGATAAAGGTATACCAATATCAACTAAAGTAGACTTCAGAACAGACAAATTTACCAGGGTAAGGAAAAGACGTTAGGTAACTGTAAAAGGATCAATTTGTCAAGAAGACATAGAAATCATAAATGTGCATATTCCAAAATGTAGAGATGAAAAATAAGTGAAGCAAAAACTGACATAACTAAAAGAATTAATAGAAAATCTGAATTACATTTAGAGACCTTAAAAATCCTTCCCTCATTTACTGATAGAACTTGACAGAAAATCTGCAAGCATAGAGGAAACTTCAACCTCATAATCTAATGGCAGGATCTAATCAACATTTGCAAAATACTGTACCCGAGAGTAGTATTGACACCAATTCTACATAATTCCATCCTAATAAAAAATAAGGACACATCCCAATTTATGAACCTTTTATTATCCTGATACTGAAATCAGACAAAACAATACAAAAGAAGAAAATCACAACCCATCTATATCACATGAATATGGACTAAAGTTCTTTAACAAAATATTAGAAAGTAGAATTTACTAATGTGTGAAATAAATAAAACTGCCCCTATATGCAGACGACATGACTCTGTACATGGAATATTTCATGGAATATCCTTGTGAATTCCAAGGATTCACAAAAGAGTTCTTAAAACTAATAAATGAGTTTAATGAGGTTGTAAGATGTAAGATGCACATAACAAAAACATTGGATTTTTATATACTATGAACATTGAATTTTTATATGCTGACTATGAATTTGTGAGCACAAAAATTTCAATGATAGTACTATTTAAAATTGCTCAAAAGAATGAAATACTTAGGTATAAATCTAACAAAGTATGTACAGGATTTTTGTGTTGAAAACAACACTGAGGAAAGAAATCAAAGCTCTAAATAAGAGGACCGACATTCTGCATTATGGACTGAAAGACTGGACATACTAAGGATGTCCATTCCTCCCAAATTCATTCAGAGGTTCAATATAATTCCTATCAAAATCTCAACAAGATTTTTTGTAGAAATGGACAAGATGTTTCTAAAATGTATATGAAAATGAAATGGTGTTAGAATGACTAAAAAGAATGAAGTGGAATAAACCAGACTCTTCGATTTCAAGATGTATTATACAGTTTCAATAATCAAGACTATGGCAGAGGCAGAGGGACAGGGACATCTATCAGTGGATTAGAACAGAAAACCCAGAAAAATCCTGACGCAAATGGCACCAACTAACTCTCAACAAAAGGTGCCAAATCTATTCAGTGGAGAAAGGAGCCTTTCCACAATCAAAAGCCACTGGTCATACAGAGGCCAAAAAAATCCTAGATCCAAGTCTCACAGTGTCGTAAAAATAACTCAAAAATGGATTTCAAACCTACATGTAAAATATAAAGCTATATATGTTTTTAAAAGAAAACACTGGAAAAAACTTCAAGATCTAAGGCTAGGTCAGGAATTCTTAGAGGTGAAACCAAACAGACAATCCATAAAAGAAAAAATTAACAAATTGGACTCAATCAAAGTTAAACATTTTTGCTCTTTGAAAGCCCTAGTTCAGAGGATGAAAGCTACAAAGTGAGAAGAATATTTGGAAATCACGTATTTGACAAAGGACTAGTACTTAGAATACATAAAGAACTCTCAAAGCACAAGAGTAAGATAAACAATCCAAGTAGAAAACAGATCAAAGACATGAGGGTTAATTTCACTGAAGAAGATATAAATGGCACTAAGCAAGGAAGAGATGTTCAACATCAGTAGCCAAGGGGAAATGCAAGTTAAGACAACAGTGAGATCCCACCACAAGCCTCTCAGAACAGCTAACAAAAATATTAACAGCACCCAATACCAGCAAAGACACAGGAAAACAGAATCCATCATACATAGCTGGTGAGAATTTTAAATCACACAGACACTGTGGATAAGAGTTTGGCAGTAGCTAAACATGAAGCAACCATATGACCCAACAATTGCAATCCTGGACTCCCGTCCCAGGGAAATGAGGACATGAGTTGCACCAAAGCCTGTGCCTGACAACAGCAAAAGACTGGAAAGCACCCAGGTGTCCCTCAGGGGATGACGGATCAGCAAACGGAGGTCCATCCATGTCCTCACAGCAGAAGGCGCTGTTGACACAGGTGCAGCCTGAACTTGCACACATGGTGATGAGCGGAAAGCCATCCCCAAGGCCACAGAGTCTACGACTCCTCTTAGGTAACATCCTCCACATGGTAAAATCATGGAAATGGAGAAGAGGAGAGCAGTTGCCAGAGGCGTGGAAGAAGCAGGAGCAAGAGGAAGGCGTGTGTGACTACACACCATAACAGCAGGGGCCCTGGAGAGGGAGATGCCCAGCCTCCAAGTGGATGGCGTCTCCCACTGTGACACTGCACTGCAGCTTTGTGGGATCTTACCATGGTGCGGGGAGCGGGGTCGTGAGGGGTAAGGTAAAGGGTATGTGAGCTGCTCCGTGTTGCTTCTTAAAACTGTGTGTGAGCCTACCGTTGTCTCACATTTTAAAATGTTAAATTTAAACTGTTCCAATGCCACTGATCTTCTTGACACTGGAATGAATCTGCCCCTCCTCTGTGTTTTTCCTTCTTGGGGTGATAGGGTGAGGATGGAGGAGGGAGGGAGGAGCCAGATGGACCTGGGTGTAAATCCTTGCTCCTCATATACCAGCTTCAAAACCTTGAATGAGCCATTCATCCCTCCAGTCCTCAATGCTCCAAAAGGAGGACAACTGAGTTGACTTTTCCTGGGGTTAGAGAGAGTATCTACAATGTGTGCTTAAGGTGCCTGGCAAATAATAAATGCTTAGGAACAAGTGACTGTGTCTGCTGCTCCCACACCCTGTCCCCCACCAAGCAGCCTCAGCCATCCACCCGGCTTGGTGGAGCTGTCGGGATTCTGGGTCGGGTTTCCCTTGAGAAACGTAGTGGGCTTCATTCATTTGCTTCTCCTCCAGGATATGCGGCTTTTATATGGCAGATGTCTGGTCAATGCAGCTGGATTGAGTCCATGGAATAAAGCAGTATATAAGGAGGAGGTGGGAAGAACGATTTAAGGCAGAAGAACTGAAGGTTATTAATAAAGAGAATGAAAAGAACCTCATTAAATGGAATGCACTGCATCTCAGCAGATCCAAGGGCATAAGATCCCCATACTGGAGATAATCACTCTAAATTCATGTCGTGGGTCACAGGCTACATCTGAGGTCATTTTATATAATGCCTCAAAGAAAAAGGCAGAGGAGAAGAGAAACCAGCAATTTACAGGATGAAGTCCAGAACTGTTTTCCTTATTAACAAGGATGCCCTGTGCCCTGGCTGAACACAATCTGGAAAGATCTGTTTGATAGCGAGGGACGCAGCCTTGTCAGCACCATGAACAGCAACACCTGAGACTGAGTTCACTGCCCCAGCCAGACCCGACCCACCCCACCCCCAAGGCATGTCCACGCACCTTCCACTTTCCAGTCTTTGGAGACAGAGCAGAATTTCCTACAAATAGCTGAGGACCTGGAAGACTGCTGGGTGAACTGAGCCGTCAGAACACCAGTGTGGGTGGAGAAGCGTGGAGCGGAGGCAGGTTGTTCAAGTTCAGTTGATCTTTAATTGAAAACACACAGATTTGCCAGCTTGAAGAGCCTTTCTAAGGGGATCCTTCCTCACAGGTGAGTCCCTTGCAAGCAGGGGACCCCATCTCTTAAATCACCACCACGTTGTCAATGCCTGGAACCAGGCAGAAGACACTCAATAAATGCTGGCTGAATGAAGGAAGGGTTCACCTGTGCTCAGGGTGCTGACTGGAGCCGTAACATGGTCCACTTTTGTCTGTGGTAAATCCAGACCCAGGACCAAAGGCTTACACTGATCCAGAATCTTCTTCCACAACACCCAAGCAAATTCAGCTGCACTAGAAATGGGCACACTCAGTCAAGGAAGCCCTCTGGGCAAGCAGAAGAGGACTGGACAGTGGTCTCCACACAGGAGTTCTCTCAGCAAAGCCGGAACCCAGCTCCACCTCCCCAGGCTGCTAAACCCAAAGAAGGCTCTTCTCCAGGACACACGCTCGGCAGTGATCTCGTCTCCTTGCAGAGCCAGTGGAGAGAGAACCTGAGGCCAGGCTGAGCCCTGGCAGGATATGCTGGCTTGCAAAGGACTCACCTGAAGTGCAGCACCATCCCACCGTCTAATCCCCTGCCGTCTAATCATGCAGCTCAACAGGCTTCCCTGCCTCTTTCCTTGCCACACCGTTCACTCAGTGTGAAGAGAAGTGCATCAGCAGTGTGTCTTAGCAAGGTGGAGGATGAAGTGGGAAGGAACTTAGTCTCTCTGAGCCTCAGTTTCCTTGTGGTATGGATAAAATCATTATCCTTAACTTAGGGTTAGAGTGAGAATTGAATGACAGAAAACAAGTAAAACACCCTGCATCCCATTGCTAGGCAGTGGGAGGAAGAACCAGTGTCTGTTGGGGAAAGATGCTGAACCCTGATCCCTGCCTCACACCATAACCACACACGGATTCCAGAAGAATCACAGGCCCAAGTGAGAAAGGTCAAACTGTAATGTTTCTGGACGAAAACATAGGAGAATATCTTCATGAATTTGGGCATGCAAATATTTTTTTAAAGAACACCAAAAAGCTCCAATTTTAAAAGAAAAGATGGATGAATTTGATTTCAGAGAAATTAAGAACTTACATTCATCAAAAAATACCATTAAGAGAAGGAAAAATCAAGCTGCACATGGAGAAAGTATTGCAGATATCTAATGTCCTAAATATTTAAACAACTCCCACAAATAAATAAGAACAAGATAAAAAGCACAATTCAAAAACTGGTCAAAGGACTTGGAAAGGCATTTCATAAAAGAGGGAATCTAGTGCCCAACACACATGAACAGACACCCAACACCATTTGCCATCAGAATAACCAGAGTGAAAAACACAACAGAAGAGCTAGAAACGAAATGCTCGTTGATGTCAAGTTAGAGAGGACACGGCTCTCAGCATCGCAGGGAATGGTTGGAATAGTACCGCCACTTTGAAAACTGCTCATCTTATCCACAGCATAATCCCCAGCCTGGCCCGTGGTGTGGCCATTCTATTTCTAGGCCGTTATCCAGGAGAAGTGATCAGCACATACACTGAAGACACCTACAAGAGTGTTTGTGCTGGCTTTGCTTATAAAGCCGGGGTGGAAAGGACCCAGATATCCACCATCAATAGAACAGATAAACAGTGGTATAACTGTACAATGGAATATTTTGTAGCCCTGAAAAAGAACGCAAGGCTATCACACACACCAGGACAGGGAGGCTCCCAAGTATAATGTCAAATAAAGGCAGCCAGACACCAGAGGACATGCTCCATGATTCTGTTCCCCTCCAGTCTAGGGGAATCTATTGCAATAGAAGTCAGAATAGGGGCACTTAGTGGGGTGGCTGGAGCTAAGAATGAGGAAAGGACATGAAGGACCCTTCTGACATCCTGGACGCAGTCTATCTGGACTTGGTTGTGGTTATAGGCTACATACATGTACAAATGCATCAAGCTACACACAATGTTGTACACACATTGTGCACATGTGACAATCTGTTAAATATAATAAAAATCCACTAAGCCCAATGCAAGATACTTAGTAATCCCTGAAAAAGTGAGCCATCTATCACTTTTGCTAATTTTCCTATCTCAGTGATGGCTTCCTCTCCCAGCCCATCCTGCTACTTATTTTCTCTAGAAATGTTACAGAGGCAATACAATATGTTTCAAGCTAAAAATAGCTTCTGTTTTTGCTTTTGTCTCAGAAAATGTATAGCAAGTCAAAGGCACTTTTATTTCAAATGTCGACTCCTGCTGATTATACCTGGGTGAGCTGTTCGGCGGAACAGTGGCACAATCAAGCAGCATCAAAACAGGAAAGAGAGGCAGAGAGGGAGGCTGGCTGACCATCAGTGCCTCGACCTGGGAGCAGCAGAACTTCTCACTCAATCTCACAGCACTTGCCTTTTTCGGGAATTTTCAGAATGCTCAGAAATCGCCCCTGAAGATCCCTCTTACTCAGGGAAGACGACCTGACTGTGACCCCACAACAGGAGCCACCTCTCCTGAGATGCCACGGGCACAGCCTCAGTCGGATTTCACTGGGAACCAGGCACTTCAATGAGGAAGGTTGGGAGGTGACCTGGCGGGTCCCACCTGATTCATCGGCAATTCATTTCTTACTAATTCACACCTGACCTTGGGTTAACCTTGAATGCTTACAAGATGCGTGGATAGGGCTTTGGGGTAGAGGGAGCGGAGTGGTAAATAAAACACAAAACACAGGCATCCAAGCACCAGCTCCCAAAAAGAAAAGGACCGGGAGAGGCTGACACATTCACTCACGGGTCTCATCACACACTTTTAAATATGCCAATCAGACTAGGGTCACACTTGGTCAAGGTCACATGAGTGAAAGCAAGTGGGATGAGCATCAGTGGGAACTGCCGGCAGGCGCTGGCAGGTGGAAGTTCCTCTTTCTCTGGGAACGCTTAGCTCATCTCCGAAGGTGCTCATTCTTAGAAATAGGAATGCCGGCATTCCACGAAGACGCCACTGCGATGCCTGACTCCACTGAACATTCCCACCTGCCGTAGAAGTTCTGTAAAATCATACACTTTTGGTGAATGTCTGTGAATTTGCGAAGGGAGTCAATCTCCCGCTAATCAAAACTGGTGAAAAATACCTGGCTTGGCCCACGTGGCTCAGGAACGAGTCTCCACTTCCTGATACTGTCAAAACCAGCCGGTGCTGGGCGGGGGGCAAGCCACACCGTGCAGGGCAGAGCCATCCTGGCTGCTGCTTTCCACACGATCTGCTCAGGTCCCCTATGGTACAAAAGAACGATGCCCGACACAATCGAGAATATCAACAGCAGGCGCCGAGGAGGCCCTAGGAGGTGAGCCGCAGGGACCGAGAGGAAGACTCGCAGCCAGGGAGGTGCCATTACCCACTTCAGCCTCCAAATGGAACACGGAGGGTTTCTCCCCGTGGTTATCAAGCCTCCACAGTTTCAGATGCTCCCCTAGCTGCAAACTCACGAAATGATCCTTGAAATTATATTACCAAGAGAAATTTTCCTTCATTGCTTATTTTGATATAATTTCAATAAATGTATAGTATGTGAAATTATTTCTTCATTTCATCCTGGTTCTGAAAATGGAATTCAATTTATGAAGCAGTCTGTGGAACTCCAGCTGAGCGCGACACACCCGCAGCTCCTTGCAAGCCGGGGAACCAGGCTCCCACACGGAACAAGTAACCCTCCCGGGGCGCGGTGGCCTTCAAGTTCATTTCCAGCATGGATTGGGATTCTTAAGCTTGAGTGTCAACTCAGACACCCTATTTCTTGGATATGTTTTGTTATCACTGAAAAGAAGGGGCAGGAAAGGGATCCTGCAGAAGTCACGAGGGTCCACGCCATGAACACCTCTGAGCACCATCACCCACCGTGACGCCAGACCAGGACCTGGGGGGAATCCCTGCCCTGAGCCTGAGGGCCAGGTAGAGCCCTGGGATCTGGGGTGTCTCCACTAAGGTCCCACGTAAGACAGAGGACACTTGCTCCTAGGAAACATGTTAAAATGATGGTCTTGGGTGATGAGTTTTGGATGATTTTTTAAAAAAGAAATATTTAAGACCTGGAGGGAGAAGGCACACAGATTGCACACTCACCATCCGCATGAGCAGTGAATGTTGCCCTGTGTCCCTCTTCAGACACAGCATCCTGAGCTTGACGTTCGTCCTCTCTGTGGTCTTAGACATGACTCCTACAGCGACGCATGGCTTTGGTGTGCATGTTCTTAAATGTTTGCAAATGCTAATGTACTGGCACACCCTCCTGGAATTCTCTGGGTTTGCTTTTGAGATTCATTCGGGTGAACTCCAAGGAGTTCCCCTCCACTGCGGCATCATGTGAAGAGGCCCTCTCTTCCTGCTCCTCTTTTTTTCCTCCCCCGCCCCCACCCCAGCTTTAAAATTGTCTGTCTGGCAGGCAAGAAGGAGAGAATAAAGTCTGCACCCTCGGCTTGCCTGCCCGCCACTCCTCCAAGGTGCTGTCTCATGGGAACTGACCATGTTGGACCAGAAGCCCTCTCTCCCTAGCAGTCAATGGCCCAGCTGCTGGTAGTCCCTCCTGGACAGCCGCCTGGCTCTCTGGTTCACAGGGAGCCCATCTCTCTCTGCTTGGGTGGCGATGATGCACCCACCCTGCCTCCCCCTGCTTTCTCCCAGTTCAACTCCTCCTTCATTCGTCTCAAGGCCCAGCCAGGCTCCCTCATCTCATATTATCTTACCAGCTTCATTAAGGACAAGGTTAAAGCAGCTCTGGGCTCAATGCCAGAGCATCTTTCTAAGATGGAAAGCTGAGCCCAACCAAGAGCCCCCTCCCTTCCACCTAGAAGTCCTGCAGTAGCTTCTCATTGTCTTCCGGATGAAATCCACACCCCAAAGCATGACATGTAAGACTCCTTGTCACCTGCTCCCTGTCCACCTGGCCAGCCTCATCCCCAAGGGCTCCACCACCAGAGCGCCGTGAAACCCTGCAGACTGGCCGCGTGCCCCTGACCCGACACGTGGTGCTGCTGGTGTGCTCTCCCCTTTCCCTGCGGGGAGTGCCAGCCATGGTCCCAGAGGCTATCCAGAGCCCTGCCCGTGGCCGCAGCATCCCTGTGGCTGGTGCCCACTGCTCTTCTCCTTTTGTCCCTCCCAGAGGTGGACCACAGGAGCAGGGCTGTGCACAAACCTCAGGCCACCGACCCAGCTCCGCCCACTCCTGGCAGTGACAGGGGAAAGTAGAGAACTGTGCCAGGCCCCTGGGGAACCTGGAAGGGCAATGAGCTCATTCCCGGAGACACTGAGAACGTGGAGTCTGACAACCAGCTTTTCCACATCACTGAAGTCCGTCCCTTTGAGGCAGAAATGCTTAGTAATTTATACAGAAATGCTCCTTAATATGTCACCTGCCGGCTGAATCTGGCCAGCATCCCTGTGCATCTGATGGGTTGTCCACAACCTTGCTCACCCTGCTGGTGCCACCCCCTGCTGCTGCCTACCGTGGGGTCTCTCCTGGTCACTGGCTCTCTGGGATCTTACCGTAGGCAGTCAGGACGTTCCCCGCAATTCCTGCAGCCCCATTAGCACCGCAGCGTTTTCTAAGGAGGGAACCCACAGAGGCCCCTGCCCTCAGGGCCCCGGGCTCACATTCATACAGACTCCCCTTCCTCCATGGCTTGGGCTCTCACGGCCCCTGTCAGTCATCCAGGGCAGGTTCTATGCCTGCCTGTGCCTCAGAGGGTGTGTTCAGGCTGCCAATGGGCACAGTGCTGACAGCGGCAGGCAAAGGCCCAGGTCAGGGTGGCTGCAGGTTCACCCCACTACCCCAACTCCTCTTCCTTTCCTCTGTCTTCTGCCCCAGAGCCAGATAGTGCCCTTTGCAAAGGTCACTACTGGCCAGTGTGGGTAGAAGTGATCCGAAGGTGGGCCCAGAGAAGTTGGGCCATCTCTGCCGTGCCTAAACAGCAGCCTGCTGGCTTAAAAACCAAATCAGTCTCTACCTAGAAGCCTCCACTTGCCCTCAGATGGTGTTGACTTCAACTGAGCTGACTTAGATAATGCCCTTCTCCATGCTATCACAAAATACCCGAGACTGAGCGATTTAAAAAGAAAAGGGTTTTATTTTGGCTATGGTTCTGGAGGCTAAAAAGTCCAAGAGCTCAGCACTGGTGGGGGCCTCAGGTTGCTTCAATTCATGGCAGAGAGCAGAAGGAAGTGGGAACGTGCAGAAGAGAGGGGACAGGAAGAGTGCACCTGCTATGTCATAAGTGGCTTTCATGGTGACCTACCAGGCCCGTGAATGAGGACTCCGATGGCAGCCCATTCAGTGGCTCTGCCCCATGGCCCAGCACCTCCCCCAGGTTCTGTCTGCCAGCACCACAGTGCTGAGGGACTGAGTCCCATGCTGAGCCTGTGGGGGCCACACTAGCCAGCAGATGCCGAGTGACCAGGTCAGGGCATTTCACGTAAGTGCCTGATTCCCAGCTGGTCTGCTCTGCAACAGCCAGGGGGAGCCCTCCCAGGGTTCCTGACATCACTCAGGCTAACACTTGGTGGGCATTCGACTGCACTCACACCCTCAGGAGTTTCAGGGAACACGCATGCACCTTCTTCACAGTAGATGATGGCGGTCGGACACCGTGGAGGACAGCACACTTGGCTGTGTAAGGGTCCAGCCCTCTTCGACTCCCCCGTGAGGGCTCCCAGGAGCGAGGCCACCCAGGGGCAGCGCGCTTTCGATTTACAGTGTTGCCTCTTCCTTATCCATGCCGTCTCTTTACACTCAGGCCACTGTCCTCTGACGTCTCCAGTGTGTTCTCTGAGCGAGGTCAAGCCGAGGAGATATTTCCCTCCTCACTACGTGGTTGCCATGGCCAGCAGCATCATTCTCAGAATAAAACAAGCAACATCCAGCCTGCCGTTTAGAGTGGGTGAGATGTAGCCAAAGGTTAAACCACACCAGCGATTAGAGCCTTCGTCTTTAATTTCAGCATTTTCTTGCAAATGGAGGAAAACTGAAATTAATTTTCCACTTTACTTCATTGGCAAACCATTTTTCACTTTGCTGAATGTTCAAGGCGCAGTGATAAATGGCAGCTAATAAGCAGCTAGCGTGCTCAGGGCATGGCTGGAGGCCCAGCGACTCCGTCTCATGATACAGTCACGTGCCTGTCCCCACCACGGAGCCTCCCCCCCAAGAGCGGCCCCGACTCCCAGAAGCCAAAAGTGCCCCTGAGAGCATGGGTCCCAACCCAGAGTGACCTCCTTCATGGGCATCACCAAAAAGAGAACTCGGCCCTGAGGAAGACACACAGGGACAGTGTGTCCCTGGCAGTGGCTGGGGACCACAGCCGCCCTCCAGGGCGGGGTCTGCAGATGCTTCCTGGAGGGGCTGTAGGCTCTGAGGGCCACACTGTCTGTGTCACAGGATTCAGCCAGGCCACTGCAGCAGCCAGGGGCCATCTGTCAACAAATGGCACGTGTTCCTCTCAGCTTACTTCTGAACCATGACATGCGACTTGCGTTTAATTTTCACTTCGAGTAAGAGTACACTTCTTTCAGCATATTTTCCCCAACCATTTAAAAAGAAAAAAAAAAAAAACTCTGTCAGCATAGAGGGCTCATGAAGACGGGCAGTACACTTTCCTAGGGCAGCATTGCAGCCCTACAGGGTCCGTGTCCCAAGTGCATCCCTGGAGCCCTGGAGGTAACGTCCCAGGGGTCACTTAACACGCAGCAGCCTGTCACTGGCTTTTCCACTGGCTGCTCTCAAAGGCGCTCAGACTGGACCAAATGGAGTGGCTGTGTGCAGTCAAAGGATGAGACCAGCAGGGGAGTCGCAGGTGGCCTGGAGGAAGAAACCCTTGAAGCACAGAGAACGCAATCGGGGGCTGCTGCAGGCTCCCAAGTGCAGCCCTCGCCCTCTAATTAACTTAATGGCAGCGCCGCCTGCCTCCACCCACAGAATCCTGATGGAAATTCTCCGCACCTTCCAGCCAAGCCACGCAGGCTCTCGGGCTGGGCCGGGAGGGATTCCCCGAGGAAGCGGCCATGCGGCCGGCGGGCTCTGCGCTCTGCGGAGGCGAGGTGCCGGTGACATTGTAAGCAATTGCATTTCATCATTGCCACACAGACTTCGGTTGAAGTCATTCAAATCGGGGTGCAGGTCAGTGGGATTTCGGTGGCCCTGATGGCGAAAATGAAGTCTTCTTTTGCTTTTGTTCCTGGGGAATAGAGACGCCCACAGGGCAGTGGGGCTTGGATGTGATTGAGCAATGTCACCTCCTGGAACCACAGCTGCAGATTGAACAAGGAGGCTCTCTCAGAGAAACGGTCGGCCGCTCCAAGCAAGCGAGGGCAGGAAGGGAGGCCTGGGAACAGCAGGCCGAGTGTGTGCCAGGCACAGAGGGCCAGCCCCGCTGCTTGGCTCCCGGCCCCAGTGGCCCCGCTAAGCACCCATCAACACCTCCAGAGAGGAGCCCCAGGGAGACCGCGAGGTGTAAATGTGGAAGATAAGTGAGAAAGAACCCCCCACTGGGAGCTGAATTAGGAGGTGGCGCTGTGGCCTGGAAGGTCCCAGCAATCAGGGAACAGCGATGATAGTGAGCAGGGGGCCAGGCAGGAGGCAGCATTTCCTGCAGCTGGGAGCCAGAGGGCCCCCTCCGGGGGCGCTGACTGGTTCCGTCCCCTCTGCCTGGGGAAGGCATGGGCCCAGCAGCTGCCTGCCGGTACTTGTGCATCCGGGCCCTTGTTGGGGCAGCCAGAGGAGCTGGGGGCAGTGGAGCAGCCCTCTGCTCCAGGCACGCTCCTGCTGGCCTCTGCTGCCTTCCTGGGTCCAGGAGGCTGTGCCCCCCAACTACCCTGCGTCCCCTCAGGTAGCACAAGAGCCAAGTCCAAAGGCCCGGCCCCGCCCAGGATGGACAGTAATGCTCTGGGAGTTCTTCCTCCACCAAGACCAAGCAGAGGACACAGGATGGAGCCTACTAACCCCCGAGGAGGAAAGAGACATTCTCAGCAGGATTGTTCATGTCTACAGGAAGCGCGCACGAGGCAGAAAGCACCAGACGGGAATGCTGGCTCTTCCCCTCGCTACCTGAGCCACCAGGGGGGCCCAAGGATCATTGCTGACCTGTCAGATGGGCAGTCACCTGCACAGAGCAAGGAGTAGTTCCTGTCCCGGAAAGGGCAGTTCCAATTCGGAAGTCACGGTCCTAGTGGGTGTCAATCACGTGGTCCCAGGCAATGCTCCTCTAGCCTGCTGGAGCCTGAGGGCCCCTGAGGGTGAGCACAGTCCTGGGAGCAGGGCCTGTGGTGCTCTGCTCCCCTTCCCCAGGGCAGGCAAGACCTTGGGAGCGCCCCTCCTGTTATGATTTACCAAATGTGCATCACCCCATCTGCCACGCAGGCAGCTGTTTGCAAACGCTACAGAAACTGAGGGCCCCAGTTGTAGGGGGTCTGACTTCGTGGGCTCCTTGTGGCCCCTTGCAGGGGTGTGCTGTGGTCAGCTCCCACTGCTGTGAGAAAAGTGAGTTCCCTTTCCAGCAGTGTGTTCAGGGCATCATGAAGGGACCGTGGGGGGAGTTCACCAGAGGAAGCAGCAAACACCCCAATACCCAGCCCCACGCTCATGTTGTTAGACTGACCAGCACCCTGTGGTCTGGGCACAGCCGTGGACTCAGTGGAGAGAGCACACCCAGCAACACCCACTGTGTGGCCCAACACGGGGCCGCGTCCACAGCTTGACCGCCACATGTCCGCATTCATCTGACATATGCAGAACGGACCCCGGGGTCCCAGCGTTCACCCCAGAGGCACCAAACAATAGATCCTGGGCAGCACAGTGGAGCTTGCGTGACTTCAGCAGCACCAAGGAGCGCAGGTGGCCAAACGCAGGACTCCCAGCTCACCTGAGAGGCGCCTGTGGGCAGGAGGAATCTGACCCCAAGTCCATTTTTATATCTCTACTTGGGGACCACTGTTGGTGCTTAGGGCACTCACACTCCCTCAAAGTACCCTGTAGGAAACCAGAGCCCAAAACAGACTTGAGAAAATTTTACTCTAGTTTTTCTGCGAAATTGTAGACTCAGGAGTGGTTTTGAAAAGCTGCCCTTTGCTTAAAGTAAAAATAACATCTACAAAAAAATATCTGCAGTAGTAAAAATACGTGCATCAGGAAGAGGTTGCTCCAGGCACCCTGATGACCGAGAGACTCCGCAGAACAAGACGAGCCTTCTCACCCTGCATCCTCCCCAGCCTCCCCATACCCTGTCTCCCAGCTTCCCCTGCACCCTGCCTTTCCCCAGCTCAGCATGCTGGCTGAGCCTCAGTCGCCGGGCCCTCCTCCCAGTCTCAGGTCTCATGGGACTCCCGCGTGTGCATGTAATTAAGATGGCTTTCCCTGCTCCCTGACAATCACAGTCACCTCCCTAGAGTTCCATCCTGTGGACTGCAGGAGAATGCTCCTGGGACAATGAGACCACTGTGAGGCCCTGCCAGGCCACACTGATGGCCACGAGGAGCGAACACCCTGCCAACACTGCTGAGGATCTGTGGGCAGGGGCAGCAGAGCCTGGTCACCCTGTGCCTAGACCTCCTCAGTCTGAGAAGTCGGTATGCGGCTGGTACACCGGGGAAAGGCGTCCTCCCTCATTCGCTGATGCGCTGAGGACCAGCCGGAGGCGGCCCTGCTTTCAAGTGACTCACAGCCTGGTGCAGGGCAGGTCAGTTCAGGGCAAGGCCAGCACTGCTGCCCTCGGGGCCTGAGCACCCTCTGTGCGGTACAGGGCGTCCAGCAGCCTCCCTGGCCTCTGCCCCCTGGATGCCAGCTGTCCCCCATGTACCTTGGGTGTGACAACCAAAAGTGTCCCCAGGAATTACCAACGTCTCAAGCGTGCTCTGTCTGGAAACCAGCTCCAAGGTAGCTGTCTGCTCATAGGGCTGTGGGGACAACTGTTGGGGCTCAGGACGCATACCCTACATTCATAGGAGCAGAGCGAGCGATCTAAACTCCGAAGTCCTGTGGATCTGTAGGTTCAGAAATGTTGGCAGTGATGGTCCTTTTCAAGATGAGCATTTTGGTATTGATGGGCCTGCAACCATCTTTGTACACAGCAAGGATGAAGTTCAAACTCCCTGAATTCAGCCAGCATGGCCAGAGGGCCCGGAGGCCGCACCCCCATCTGATTCCTAAAGCTGTCCCCAAGAAGCAGCAAAGAAGGAGCAACAGAGACAAAGCCTCCATGGGTACCAACCAACCAGCCAGCAGCTTGGCTCTCAGAGGAGGCCAACCTTGTCCAAGCCATAGGGAGGCAAGTCTCACTGGACTAGAGGGGCTGGGGACCCACCCAATGCCTGGCTCTTAGTCACTACTCCATCACTATTGGCCAAAAACACTCACTTGCTTGGCAAAAAAACTGGTCCCAAACTCAAAGTCTCAGAAGATGTTAATAGTGACCAAGATAAGAAGGAGAAAAATCATGACACATGGAAGTCACCACCCCCAAGTGTGGCAAATGTCATCGTGTCTAGTCTTCAAGGTACCCAGTGAGTTAGGCACGAGGTGATTCCCACCATTTGAGTGACAGCTGGACATCAAAGCCCATACGCCTGACATCAAGCCAATGGACTGTACCAGGCAAAGAGGGGATGGTGGGCAGTGCCCGAAGGCAGGAGGGTGACACATGGGTCCCAAATGCAGGCGTATGTTACTGCCAGCCCCACCTTTAACTCAGCTTCGATGACTTCCACCTGCAGGAGGTGATGGGCTCCGAGTACTGTCTTCCTCAGGAAGGAAGGTCACCCATGGAAACCAAGGCAACTTTTGCCTCCCAGGAATAGGCGTGCTAAGCACCCTGGCTCTCC
>JAJEJO010002817.1:398105-413727 GCA_020662805.1 Glaucomys volans | reverse complement strand
AAAAAAAAAAAAGAGTACAAAGACTCCCGATGGGGACTCAATGACAAGTTTAGGAGCAGGACCTCCTCAGCACATGGACTCATCTCACTCTGAACTCACATCAGCCCCTTTGCGACCCTGAAATCAAGGCACTTGTGCGAGCATCCCGCCCTCGACACTCAGCACTCAGCAGTCTGTGACCAGGGCGGCTTGGGCACTTAAAAGCTCCATGTCCTTTCAACAGATTGGAAACAGAAAGCAAAGGGACCGGAGAGAAGCCACCTGGGCCAATGCACTGTGTCCAGCAGGGAAGCCAAGCCTCCCTGCCTTTGATGCGCCCTCGGCCACTTTCCTCTGAAGCTCCCCACACTGGCCCAGCGTCCTCCATAGCCTGGGCAGGCAGGGAGCAAATGGAGGCTTCAGTCACCGCCTGCCGCACAAGCCCGCGCTCCTGGCAGGGCCACCACCACAAAGGCGTGAACCTCGCTCCTCTGCCTCTGCCCACCGGGTTGCCAGTCACAGCTACGTCCCTCCCTTCAGCGCTGCCTAATTCCAGACTAGTCGGTGTCATTAGTCACTAATCCCCACATGGTGCTGAGGGGCCCCAGCCAGAGCCAGGAGGAGGCTGCGAGGCGGGCGCTGGGGCTGAACAGCTGGGCTCCAACTCCAGACCTGGCAGCCACCTGGATGACCATGGGGAGGTCAGGGGCCTCATCCACCTTGGTTTCTTCACCATTTACATACTTAATCGCAGAGCTGGGGATGAAAGCCAGGGCCTTGTGCAGCTGGGCAAGGTCTGCCTCTGAGCCCCAGTCCCAGCTCTGCTTCCTCCCCCTTTCAAATATCCCTGATCCATTCCTAAGTGGTGGGGCTGCTCAGTGGATCAAGGGAACAGCTGTGGTTGAAAGAGCACAGGTTGACCTTGATGCAGGCTGACCTTGATGCAGGCTGACCCTGAGGTTCATTATTTTTAAAGTCAACAAGTATTCCCCCAGGGCCTGACACATGACAGGCCCTGGCCAAGTGCTGGAAAGGGGCCTGGGTCCTTGCCCATAGAACAAGCACAGTCCTTCAGGAGACAGGAAAGAAGGACAAATGATGCCTTTGGAGGGCCCGTACAGTCCAGGATGGAACCCCAGGGCTAAGAGACACCAGGCAGCCCTGTTGCGCCAAGTGGCAGGGTTAGCCTTCCTGGAGAGCCAGTGGAAAGGGGAGAAGACAGAGGCCATAAGGAGAAGGGGAAGGCCTTTCAAGCCAAGGCCACGCCAAGGCCACGCCCTGGGCAGACTCCTTAAAGCAGGACCTGAAAGAGAATGTGAGGCGGGGTCTGCTGAGTGAGGCGGGGGCTGCTGAGCAGGATGGTAGCATCCAAGACCAGACCTTTCAAGAACAGCACCTTTGAGGATGCATAGAGGGGCCAGTGAGGGGCAAAGCAGAGGCAGGGAGACCAGCGAGGGGTCCCATTCAGGAGGAAGGATGGCAGGACTCGATGACGGAGTGCAGGAGGCAGAGAACGGAAGCAAGGAGCTGTGAATGGTTCTAGATCCCCCACTGAGGCGAAGACTGGGAGCTCTGGGGCAGGATGGAAACCGGGGGGAATGTCCATTTAGACACATGTACACTGAGAGGGTACCATCTACCCAAGGGTGCCCCGATGGGACTGGCTGCATGCTGTGTTGGTCACTGTGACATAGCACCTGAGACAGACAACTTACAGCAGGAAAACATATTTGGGCTCCTGTTTTCAGAGTTTCATGATCACTTGGCCCACTGTCTGGGCCTGCGATGGCAGAGCACGAGGCTGGGGAGGACACAGCAGAGCGAAGCTGCTCCCCTCACGGTGAACAGGAAGCAGGGAGAACAAGGAAGAAAAGGGGCTGGGGACATGCTACCCCTTCAAGGACATGCCCTGGTGACCTAGTCCTCCAACTAGGCCCATCTCCTAAAGCTTCCACCACCTCCAAATAGTGCGACAGCCGGGGACCAAGTCTTCCAGCCCTGGGTCCCTCCGGATCCATACACCACCAATGCCCTGTGGAGGGGACACCCCTGCGAGCCCCCGGGAAGGGTGCAGGGAGGGTCAAGTCCAGGGCTGCATCAGCTGAAGTGGGCGATGGGGAAGCAGACTGGAAAGGCGTGAGCAGGCGCGTACGGGGACTGGCAGAGGGACGTCCTGGGCCGAAAGCAGACAGAGGCTGGGTGGCAGGCAAGCTGCTGGAGGTCACGTGTGGCCAGATGGAGGAGGAGGCCACCGCTGGCCCTGGGAGCATGAAAGCCAGGCTGAGTGGGTGAGGGAGGAGCCATGAGCCACCAGGGGGACAGAGAACTGGGCAGCAGCTCAGGGGAGGCGTCAGCAGGAAGGGCGCTTCAGGATGCAGGGGGTTTGTACACTGCAAGGGACAACCCTGGAGAGAAGCCAGTGGTGGTGCTGTCCAGGAGGGGAAAAGAGCAGGCCCACTGTGACCAGGGAGGGACGGGGCAGATGGGGCCAGGCTACTCACGGGGACAGCAAACTCGCAGGCAGAGAGGGGTCCAGTGGGTTCTGATGCTGCATCAGAGACACACAGACTCGGTCCTAAGCCACACCAGCCTGCAATCGCACAGTCCTCCACGGCAGGAGCCAGGCAGGACCAACCTCAAGGTCTGCAAGGCTGGAATGCAGCTGCCGGCCAGGGCTGCCTCCCATCTGGGGCTCAAGTTCCTCCTCCAAGCTCACTGGGGTTGTTGGCAGGGGGAATTCAATTCCTTGTGGTTGTAGGACTGTGGTGCCTGTTTTCTTACGTGCTGTGGGTCAGGGGTCATGTCAGCTGCCAGGGGCCTCTCTCAGGTCCTCACTCCATGGCCCCTCCATCCTCAGCACCAGCAAAAGAATCCCTCACATTGAACATGGGTGACCTTAGTCACAGGAAGAAACTGGTTCTGCCCAGGGCTCACCTGATTAGGTCAGACCCACCCAGATACTCTTGCTTTTGATTAAATTCAAATTTGATGGATGAATGTTTTATCATAGGAGTGGTATCCCATCATAGTCACAGGTTCTGCCTATGCTTATGGGGTGGGCATCACATAGGGTGTGAGCACCAGGGGGCAGATTCTTACAATTCTGTGAATGGAGAATGATAAGAGTCTCCATAGAGGGAAAAGGTGGAAAAGGGGGAGGCATGTTGGAAAGCTTCAGTGGGAAGTCAAGGGCCCTGTGGCTTCCAGTGCCCACGGCTCAGGGCAACATGGGACAAGTTCGTCTGCGGAGGAGCAGGAGGGAAGGGTGCATGAGGGCTGCAGATGGAAGAGGGAGAGACTGAGCAGCCTGAGGCCAGGCTGGAGGAAGAGGAGGAAGACGGCCAGCCCTGCTGGGTTGGGGCATGCTGGGCACAAGCAGATGCCGGCAGCCAGCGACAGGAGCATGGCAAAGCCAGAGGAACCAGCTTCACTCAAGGAGGGCTCTGCAAGAAGGGAGGGGAACAGTCTGAGAGCAGGAGTCGGGCAGCGGGGGCCCAGAACATCTCTGATTCCAAACAAGGCCACCACGGGACAAGTAGCCAAAGGGCAGCCACATCGAGCAGGCGCAGCCTGGGAACCTGCGACCCCGGGGTCAGGGAACCTATCCTCAGCACCATACCTGACACCAAAGAGCAGCCCTCCTGCGCACCAGGAAGCCCCAACCTCCTCTCAGCCAACACAACCTGCTGTCTTCACGGGGAGCGGCTCCAGCTCCTCACCCTGCAGGCCCAGCTCACCCCTCCCAGGCCAGGTGGGGTGCGGTCACAGAGGGTTTGAGAGACCCTCCTGTCCTCAGGATCCTGTGGCCCAACAGGAACTAAGCATGCATGAGACACAGATAGGGCGAAACCAGGGCCTGGACCAGGTAGACACCCCAGCACAGCTGGGCGGAAAAAGGCATGAAAATAGGACTTGAAGCACAGGAGGGGGTGAGTAAAAGAGGGGGACTCCTCGGGAAAATGGCCAGGGGAGACCACTGGGGGAGTGGAGTCTCATCTCCCAGCACACCCTGTGGTTGTCCACGGCTAACCTCTGCTAATGAGCGTCACAAATCTTCGCCCACCAAACAGCATTGAAAATGGTTCTTGCAACAATTACTCTCCCTAAAGCCAACGCTTGACATGACAAAACCAACTGAGAAAGAACCCCCAAATCCCAGAAGTATTGCTGGAGCAGGAAGAAGGCGAGTATGTATCACCTTCAAGCTTAAAAAGAGAAAGGGAGAGAGGGAGCGCGCCTTCCTAGCTGGGGACCCGCACACTGCATGGTGGCTACACTAAATGATTCTTCGTAATCCTTCGCTCCAGAGGCAGCAGCGTGCATCTGAAAGAAATCTCTCTTTAAAAATAAAGAAAGCCAAAAATCTGCTTTAGGGCTGGTGCTACCCGCCTGGTCCAGCTCTTCACTGATGGCTCTCTCCGGCCTCCTTGCAGATTCAGGTTGCCGCCGCATTCTCTCTCTGAGTTCCCCGGCTCAGCACTCCATGCCTGCAGACTCAGAAGCTCCTCAGGGCAGGGACTTCATTAAGGTTTGTGTCAATCAGTGGAGAGCTGTGTGCATTTTCAAAAGCGCTGTGCACGGTGGGCTTCATGCCCGGCCTTCCTCTCCTCCTCCACGTCCCGCTCCGCCAACCTGTTCTTTCACTTGCAGGACTCAAGTGCATTTAAATGGACCCCAAGAAGTTAATACATTATCACCCCGCCAGCACAGTTTTATTTCATGGTTCCATAATATAACGCTCAATGATTCTTAAGCAATAAAAGGAGTTACTTTAAAACTTAATTAGGAGAATTTAGAGACTGTCTAGGTTCTCAGTGAATTTCTTAAAACTTGGGAATAATAGACTGATATTCCTAAGATTTATCTCATGGAAATCCCAGAAAGGACTTTTTTTTTTTTTTGGACATATTTGCAAAATCATTCTCAAGGGTACTGCTTCTTTCAGTCTCACTGAAGGTAGTTTACGGAACAGAAATAAGAAACCAAACAAGAATACCACCATTCCTATGAGAAGCAAATCCCATGTTTCGGTCCCCTTTTTGAGTTATCCTATCCCACGTAGGTTTCCTTCGTGGGTCATTTTATACCTGGCTAGAGCTGGCCTCTGCCATGCTTCCTGGGTCGTGCTTCCTGGCCTCTGCCATGCTTCCTGGCCTCTGCCATGCTTCCACAGTCTTTCACACACAGAAGTGAAGTTACCTGAGTCCTGATGGGAAGGTTGCTCTCAGGCTCCCTGCAGCAGCCCCCTCCTCCCCCCAGCCATTCCCCTCCCCCATCCCCCCAGCCATTCCCCTCCCCTCCCCCTGCACAAGCCCTTCCAGGGCCCAGGCCTTTATCTGTTTCCATCAGAATGGACGCACTTGCCAGCCAGAGATAGGGAGGGAAGTGGAAGTCGGGTTCGGGTTCGGTGCCAGATCCTGCTGAAGAAGCCACAGCTGGAGATGTGCAGCCTTTAGACAAGCCAATGGCTCAGACACCGACCTGCAAGGCCCTTCTGGGGACACTGGAACTTCTTTATAAAGTGAGCGACCCCTGCTCACAGACGGGAATCCTTCACTCACAATCTCATTGCAGGCCAAAGGGCAGGGGAGACTCAGCCAGGCTTTGGACTGACCTGGGGCCAATGGCGGGACTTACCTAGGACCGGTGCAGTTGGGAACCTGGGCAGCCACACTGCTCCCGCCATGGAGATGCCCCACAATCAGCTGTGGTGTGGCTCAGGCTCAGGAACCCTCTAGGGAGTCTGATTGCAGGGAGGAGGTCAGGTAGGGAGGCCCATGTGAATAATGAATGAGCTTTCACCTCCCACCATTCCTTTCAAAGGAGGAGCCCAGGCTTCCAGCCCAGGCTTCCAGCCCAGGCTTCCAAGGGGAAGTACTGCCTCAGGGGACCAGCCAGGGGACCTAGGAAGACCGGGCGCTGCCACATCTCTAGGAGTGACCCTCCCAGCAGCAGGCTTGCCAGGAGAACAGTAATTCCTGGGAACTGGAGCTCTTGGCAAGGTGAACTCCAGACCACAGGCCTTTCGCTACCAGACCCAAAGGGGCACCAACCACAGGTGGTACGCACATGTCCCAGGCTGGTAGGCTCCACAGAGAGCCACTGCCCAGGTCCCCACCACGAGTCCCTGCTGGCGATGGTGGCTGACTCTGCCAACAGCCTTCCAGGGACGAGAGCCCTGATCTGGCGAGTGTTCTCAATGCTCAGAGGCCTGCATTGCAGAAGTGACCCCATAACCCCCCATGTCCACCAGGTCCCAGCACAGCAGGCCCACAGCCCCGGCCTCCCCTTGTTTCCCTGCCTGGAAGCTCTTCTAGGAGCCCCTGAGGTGGGGATGCTCTGGAGCTTCCTCTCTCCGGTGAGAGCATCCCCTGCTTTCCAGGACCCCAGTCCAGCCCAGTCAGCGTGCCTGCCCCCCGCCTGCCCCAACCACAGCATCCCCAGGCAAGGCACACAGACAGCAGATCTCTGAACTTCGCCTTCTTAACCCGGAATACACAGGGCTGCTGTTCTGAGAGGTTTGTTGGTAAATATGGGGAGGGTTCCCTCGGAGCCTCAGGAAGAAAGGGACGCAGAGATGCCTCCGCAGCCACCTTTGTAAGACAGGAAAGGGAAGCAGGCTGCAGAGCTAGAAAGGAAGTACGGAGTGCTCACGTGGTTAGAGAAAACTTGATTGTGTGCATGGAAAACATAAATGAACTTAAAAAGCAGTAAAATCATAAGTAAAACAAGAGGTTTCTGGGTATAAGAAAGCAGTATACAAATTTAATTGTATTTTACTTACTATCAACAAATAGAAAACAATTTTCAAAAATGATTCATAACAGTATCATAAAATCTGAAACCTAGGAATGAATCTAACAGAAGCTAGCCAAGACGTCTGGGATGATTTTGTTTTAATTATTGGGATCAAAAAGACAAATAATGGAGGGAAATAGAGAAGACCCTGAATTTTAATGATGTTAATTTTCTCCAAAATTGATCCACAAATCAATATGCAGCAAAATGCCAGCAGGATTTTTCCACAAAACGATTCTAAGATTCAAGTTTGAAGAACAAAGTTGGAGGATTTACATGAACAATTAGTAATCCATGCTAAAGTCACAAAAACTAAGCCAGAATCGTGCTGTGAGAGGAGGGAGAACACGGTGAAGATGGAGAGTCCAGGAGCAGACTGACCCATGGCATGGCCCCCACCTGACCCATCCCATGGCATGGCCCTCACCCGTCCCGTGGCATGTCTGTAAGCGCAAAAAGGAAAGGGGAGGCAGACCTCTACGGATTCAGAGAAGCTTTTATTCCTTTGCAGATTCGGGCATCAATCGGGTCCACTTTCCAGAAGGGAAAATGGCCGTCAGTTACAGGGGGAATTCTGGTTTTATGGGGTATGAGGAGGATGGTGTAATCATTGTGTACGTGCAATTTCAACCATCTGGGGCTAGCTGCACAGGTTAAAATTAGACGCTGAAGGATGAGTATTCAAATCTTGCCTGTTGTCATTCAGGACGAGGTTGACATGGGGAAGGTCAAGGTTTAGGGCCTAGCATTCCATATCCACTCTTTTCCTTTAGGGCTCCTTGTTTCAGGAATGCACTGGGAGAGGTTTAATGTTCTGCCAATTTCTTTTCCCACTTCTCGAGCCACACTGTCCATTTTCTTGAGGAGTTATCTTATAGGAATATTAGTTTCTATAACACTTCAATGTCCCTCATCTGTCTCATGACATGGCCCTCACCATTCACAAAAGCCAATTCCAGATGGACAGATCTTAAGGTAAAAAATTAAATAAATAAATAAGTTTCCAGGAGAAACCTAAAACAATAGCATCTTTACAATCCGAAGTAAGCAAAATGTCCTAGCAAAAATAATCACCTTGCTCGCGAAGCATTAAAGATTAATTAATTGGACCTTGCTCAGTTAAGAACTCTGGCATGGAAGAGACCCTAAGAAGGTGAATACAGTCCACTCTGTGGGGAAAGGAAAGGCATTTACACTCCATCTAGTAAGGAATCTGCACCCAGGATGTATGCAGAAGTCCTACAAGTTAGTCACAAATTCTAAATGGGCCAAGGACCTAGACAGACTTGACACAAGAGATATCTGTGGCTAATGAAGAAAATGTGCCCTTCCTCATTAATCATCAGGGAAGTCTCATTAAGACCAGGAGGAGAAGCCACCATGCACCCAGCAGAAGGGCTGAGGTCAAACAGCGGGGCAATGCCAGGGGTCGGCAAGGCCACTGAGCCACCAGAATCCTGAAACGGTGCTTCTGGGAAGCACCGAGTGAAATCCTGTCCTGTAATCATCTGGGATGCTCTACGACCCACCAACCGGCTCCTAAGCACCTACTCAACAGAAATGCTTGTCCAAATATTTCTGTGAGAAAGTCCATAGCTTCTGTTCATTACTGCCAATCTGGAAATTATTCAAATGCCCAGCAACTTTAGAATAAGTAAATTCTACATTTGCGCAAAGAAATTCCACTTAGCAATGAGAATAAATGAACCACAGCAACGTAGCCATCTCACAGTCACAATGTGCGTGGAGGAGGCCAAGTGCAAAGAAAAAAATCACACAGGTTGCATGACTCCATCAACACATGCCAACCGGCCATCAGCCTGACCAGGGCACTGATCCCCGGAGAGGGGGACTAGAAGACATGCAGGGAGTGTGGGGGTGCTGGTCATATTCTCCTTCTGAGTTCTGGTCACCCAGTGAGGTCACTTTGTGAAAACCACGGAACTGTGCACTCCCACGCCTTGTCCTATATAGATAATGGGCTTCAGTTTTAAAACCAGCTCTGCTCTCCACACAGGTGTTCGGTGCTGCTCGCCGAAGGGAGCCTGCATGGGCCGCCAGGTCAGACTTATCAACACTCACACATGGGCGTTTCAGTGAGATTTCTTTCTGGAAGGGGTTCACAAATCTACATTTTTTATTGATGCAATTTTGCACTGAGCAAATTTCATCAAACTCTGTTCAAATCAAAGACTGACTGAAACTTATAAAAAGTTTACCATGCATTTATTATTCATGGCTAGACAAAAGACTAAAAAAACACAGAAGTTTTTCAGGAGCAGTCTCTGATTGATACAGCCACCATCGTGATCCTTGTGTTCTATTGCAATATCATGTATAAACACATGTTGGTGAAGCAACGAAAAACCGCTGCTTCTCATGAGCACTGTGGAGGTGATCTGCACCCTCAGAGCAGCCCCAAGGCCCAAAGGTCATCATCTACAGATGGGAAGCTGGCACTCTAGCGGGTGCTCAGAATCACAGATCCCTTCTAGAAAGCTAGGGACAGGCACTCTCAGGGCCCCTGGGGACGGTCCTCACCTCATGGTGAGCTCTGTGTCTTGGTACTGGTGAACATGCTTCTCCTGGGCCACGTAGAGTCTCCTAGGCATGGACCCCTGGTGGGTGGGAATGGGTCTGTTTCATGGCAGTGTCCGGAAGCTGATTAGAAAGCTGTCACACAGGACAGGACAGGTTGGCACAGTAAAGATCAACACCAGAGAGATGGAGGCTGAGGATTCTGGCTGCCCTGGCCCTGGGGGCCCTGGCCTGCCCTTTCCTGAACCTTGGACCTTGCGAGATCTGAATCTTTTTCAAAAACTAAATTGGTTTCTCCCACAGTGATGGGGGGACCACTGAGACCACTTTCCCTCTGTGTTTCCATGTGTGTGCATGCCAGCGAGTGTGCGTGTGTTTGTGCAAGTGTGGGGAGTGTGCATGTGTGTGTTTTCTGGACTGATTTCTGTCCTCCTTTCCCTCCATGTGTCTCTCCTGCTGCCCCAACAGGTGGCTAGTGACACTGTCAGTTTTCTCCTGTGTTCCTGGCCATTTTTCCGACAGTTGTAATTGACATTCACAGTTGTTATATGAGACATTAATTTACCTTTACAAGGGAGAACTACAGGTGTCCAGCCAGAGAACACCGCACAACCTGTCTAAGCCACGACCTCTTGGAGGATTTGCTGTGCAGACTGGAGACCCTGGGAAAGTGGTTCCCCACTGTTTGCTGAGCCAGGGCCTCAGCTATCCCAGCTCTCTCATGTGTCTGCCTCACAGGGCCCCTTCGCAAACAGGAATATTCATGCTGGACCTTCTGTTCTGAAGTACTCTGGCCTCTGGCCCTCACATCGCTGGCAGCAGAGGGCGCTCTGCGGGTGCTCCACCATCAGGTGGGTGAGCTTCCCCTGTCTCCCTGCTTAGGATCAGTCCTCTGCTGTCCACCTTTCCACAGCTGCTAGCCAGCACCCAAGGCGACGAGTCCCCACATTCACCAGGGCTAAACATGGAAGCTACACAGGCATTATATGCAACCACGTTAAACATGCAAAACACCAACTCCGTGGTTTTAAATTCTACACCCTCAGCATAGAATCTTAAAGTAGGAAAAAAAATAGTTATTTCCCAGCATACATCCACAGGAAGCAGCCATTTGACTCAGATGCGTCCATCAGGCCTGCTTCGGCAGACTGATTCAGAAGGAGCTGCAGGAGACCTGGGGAGGCCCCACTGCTACGCAGGACAGCAGCCCAGTCTCAGAAGGGCAGTGTGGTTCCGAGGGCGGCTGCTGTGGGGTAGCAGGGACTATGCTCCTGCCAGGACAGAGCAGGAGGACGCAGCAGCTCGTGGGAACAGCATCCTCCTGCATCCGCAGCAGCTCCTCTGACAGGGCCTCCCACGGTAGCCCAGGAACTTCTTCCTGGAGCCAGTCCACACCTGCGCCTGTCCTGCAGGGATGCCCCTTGATAAGCCCCCTGAGCCTGCAGCAGGGACTTCTGGCTGTGCAGCTAAGCCCCTTGGCCTTTTCTACCCTGTTTGCTCACGTGTGCTAAAGCATCTAAAGAACAGGACCTAAGGTTTTAAGAACAGGACTGTGTTCCCTGCTCCCTCCTCTTCCTCCTCGACCACTACCCGCATGGTAGTTCCTTACTCCACCGGCCTCCCTGAGTGACCCCTTCCGGCTTCCTGCATGCCCTTCCATAGTCCACAGGGAACCTGTGTGCCTGGTTAAGCCTCCATGGCAGGCGGGCGGCAGGGAGCATGGGAGAACAGCAGGAGGGAGCTGGCGCTTCCAGATTCCCCGGGATTGCTGAGGGAGGCGGGGCTCAGTAAAAAAGATACATGTGAATGAAAGAGGACAGTGCATCTTCCCATTCAGGTCTCTACCTCCTTCTTCCCATTAGGTCTCTTTATTCTCTTCTCATGATTATATTTATTTCCTGTTTCATAATCATAAAATTGATCCAATCCACAGGTGCAAGCAGTAGCCTTTGTCACCTCCAAGCATCGCACTCAGCCAAGCCTCAAACTGAAAGGCATATTGGACTATTTGCACCCTGAAAATATGTCCCACCACTCAGGAGGAGGACGTGACATTACAGAGTCACAGATCCTGAGACTGCTCCCAGGACGCTCAGCCATCCCACACAGGGCTTCCCAGCCTCTCTGACACCGTTGGAATTCAGGGTGGGTATTTCCCAGCTGGGAGGAGCAACTGAGCACAGCAGCTTCTCTAGCAGCATCCCCGTCCTCCACGCACAGTGTGACGATCAAAGATGTCCCCAGACATTGTCACGTGCCACCTGCAGTTATGAACCATGACTTAGAGGTAGAAGCACAGACTGCTCTGCTGAAAGAGACGCAGGATGGACGTCTGTGCACGCTCATGCACACCCCACCACAGCCTAAGAGAGCGCGAGAGGGGCCCACGACGCCTGAAGGCAATTCTCTCTTATCTCTGAATGTTTCAGAGCAGGAAAGTGATTACAAATTCTAATATAAAGGACTCAAAAGTCTCTCATCCTCGAAAGTCACCTCTTTCTACTTGGGATTTCATACTGAAAACAGATCCTAGGCTGCTAAAAGATTCCTTATCCAACTTAATATTTCAGGTTTAAAAGCTCTGACTTGATATTCTTGAATCTCGTTCTGTTTCATATTTATGAGGGTGAGCGCTATCAGCTCTCTTCTTCTAATAACCGTTTCCTGGCTGCTTCTGCTCAGACTGCAGATGGAGAGGGGCTCTCTTCTCAGTTGGAAGGAGAGGTGCCCGGTCCACGCCTGGCACCGTGGGGCTCCCTGCCCCATGTGGCTCTGGCCCTGGCACACCACAGCTGGTCAGGGTTTCCGTGCTGGCTTGGTCAGCTCTGCCAGGGCTCAGGGACCACAAGGACACTCTCTCAGCACCAGAGTCTCAGGACTCTGATCTGCGGAGCTGCCCAGCATGGCCCCTGATCATCTCCACCTGGAAATGGAAGCTGAGGTGTGAGCAGAGCCACTCCAAGGCTGTGGGTGAGCTTCAGGGCCCGTGGAAGACACCAGCTTCTAGCCCGGGAGAGGCCCTCCTGGAGAGCTCACCCCACGCTCTGTCCCTCTGTCCCTTGCCTGGGTGTTTAACAGCTTGAGGGACCCACGCTGCCTCCTCCCAGAATCCAGCCCACTGGAGAGTGGCTGATGCTTCTGGAACCCAGGGGTGGGGGGTGAGGCATATGATTACTTTTCAGAATTTCACATTTTTATTTCATTTTAGAAGTTTACCTTCATGCTTTTCAGTGATTTGCTACAATTCTCATGCCTGTCTACCTTGATTCCCGAGTAACACCATATGATATGTGCAGAGGTCCCTTGGGGGGGTCCAACAAGCTTTCCCTCCCCCTCCCACCCCCAAAAGTACACGCATGCCCACACATGCATGCACAAGGAACCCACAGGCTGGTGAATGGGGTCCGTCCTGGGCACTCTGCGGAGCCCCTGGAGAGCAGATGTGCTGGGGGCAGTCTCCCCTCGCTGTGGGTAGCACAGGGTAGGGGGCCTCTGCTGGAGACAGGATCTCAGACTGGGGATCCAGCGTTAGGGCTGAGACGGAGGTAGGGATTACAGTAACTCATCCTTGAAGTCAGGAATTAGGTCTTGGAAGAGAATTGGAAAGGAGGGAAGGAGCGGGGAAAGGACTGAGGCAGAGCGTATGGGACAGGTGGGAAGAATCTGGACCGAAGAAAGGAATTTAGGGACTGGAGGGCAGATTGGAGAGCCCAGCTGGGGCAGAGAGCATTCAGGGCCAGGTCGAGACCCTGGAGCCCTAGGCCACAAGCTGCTGCTTCTGCACGGGGGTCTGCAGCCCACAGCATCGTGTCAGCAGCAGCACCAGGAGCTAGATATGAATGCAGGCTCTCGCGACTCCTCCCCTGGCCCCACCTGCAGCACAGACGCCCCTGCGTAGACCCAGCATCCTGGTGATGCTGATGCTGGCTGAAGTTCAGGGCTCACAGCTGTGTGCACGGAGGAATCCTGAAGATCACCCAGCAGAGAAGCAACTTCACTGTCATAGCAGTTAAGGCCACTTCACCTTTTCCAGATGCACAAAATATGAAAGGCTAATTCAAAGTTTACCTTGTTTCATGTCCTAAATCCAGAGCTTTGAAGGCTGTCAGTGCATTTTTAAATATTCAGGCTAACGCCTCAGGCACAGTTGTGCTACTCTAATATTTACAGTGTAGAAACAACCATCCTACACCAAGATCCAAGGGCCACAGGACACCTGTCCAGGCAGAAAGAGATGAGAGGCTGCTGCCTTCGACCTGAAGCCTTAGCATCCCAAGCTGGTGCCACCTGAAGCTGCCAGAGGGTCACACAGACAGGACAGAGGGGGCTGCGAGGAGAGCCCAAGTTCAGAACACACGCAGAGCATGAAAGGCCCCTGCCCTCTGGCTCAAGGTCACACAGCTGTCAGGCCCACCTTTCTCACCTCACATGGTTCACCAAATATCAGGTGAGAAGCCAGGTCCATCATCACCACCAGCCACTTTGGAAAGACCATCTATGTCCTTCTTGTTCCTGAAGGTCTCGAGTTTCATATGGTCTCTCAGAATAGTCCCATAGAACATTTTCTTAATTGGGTCCTTTAATCCCGAGAAGTTCAGAGAAAGGAGTCAGATCGGGAGGGTCAGAGGCTTGCGAGGCTTGCTAGGTCCCTGGACAGAAGGGCGGGCCGCAGCCAGGAGAGCGAAAGCTGGGCTTAATGAGAGGGACCTTAAATTTCCAAACCTGTGCTTTGTCCTCCCTCCACGCCCGCTTCTCTGTGGCTTCCCACCTTCCTGCCCCCACATCTTGGGGTCCAACCCTGGGGACCAAGGTTCAGCCTGGACAGGTTCTCAGAGATCCACCCTGAAAAGGACCCCTGGTGGTCTCCACTCCATCCAGAAAGCAGGCAATTGGGCAGTGGGTGTCCGAGGCTGGAGCCCTTCCAAAGGTGACGTGATGGATGAGTGTGCATGCACACGGTTGCAAAAGCTGGGAGCTGTCACACCAGCAGTGACAGATTCCAATCTATGATTGCTGATGATGTCACAGGCCAGCAATGTCACAGCAGTGACACCTCAGAGGCCTCACTCCTCCTGCCATTTCTGTATTTTATCATCTACCTACTGTTTTAAAGCATGACGGGCCTGGGGCATTTAAGACCTCTGGCATTGCCACATCCTCCGCATCCCTTGCAATGCCACACAGCAGGTGGCTTCAAAGTAGGCATGTATCTCCCCCAGTTCCAGAGGCTGGAAGACTAACGTCAGGGTGCTGGCATGGCTGAGTTTGGGGAGGGCACCTCCTGTCTCTCAGATGTGTCCCCAGATGGCAGAGAGGTAGAGGGCCCTGCCTGCGTGTCCCGTTCTCACCTGATTACCTCTGGTGGCCCCATCCCCAGTGCCATCACCCTGGGGCCTCGCACAGGGACACACCTGGGCCACAGTGCCGCCCTGCTGAGCTGTGGGTGCTTGGCTGATGCAGTGTGACGGTTTGAAGATGACTCAGTGATTTTGATATTAACTTTGTGTTTTCTTTCTCGTAAAAGGGTTTTTAGGCTCCAGCCACGTCACAGATGGGCAGAAAGTGGGCAGTTGAACTCTGGGCCCGGAGGGCTCCGTATGAAAGCCCTGGGGAACTGCAGTCCTGGCAAGCAGGACGCACTGAACAGGACCCCACGCAGCCTCTGCCCACCCCAGACTCACACTCCTGGGCCCACCACAGGGCCAGGGGCTTCTCTGGCAAGCAAGAGAGGGGTGTGTGCTCGCCACCACAGAGAGCCATGGGGTCCCAGGGAAAGGCAGTTCTGGACTATGGGGACCGAAGTGCTTTCAGCAGACATGTGTAACTTTAAATCCACCGGTTCCCTCCACAGTGTGTTCTCTGCTCTCTGTGGTCTTGGCCTTTTTGTTGTTGAGTTTGCAAACTCTGAGCTCGATTGGGGCTGGGGTTGTGTCCCGTCTGCGCCCTAGGAGGATTCGGGGAAGAATTTGCTGGAATTTGAGGGGAGGCAGGAAGGGCTGTGGGGTGGGCACATCCCGACGAGTGTGCAGAGAAGGTGAAGTGAGCACCGGAGAGCAGAGTCCCTGGAGAGACAGCTCGCGAAGTCCTGGGGCCCCAGGAGCTGGAGTCACCCTGTCACCCTGAAGAGTCAACTGAACATTCCCTGAGAACAGAGAGGATCTCTATGTGCTGAAGAGAAAAGTCCCTCAGCCACATCCCTAAGTGACAAGAGGCGGCTGCAACACAGCCTGGCCAGAGCTCACTTACTGCAGAACAAAAGGACAGCAAAAAGGGACAGACTGCATGATGGGGGGGGGGGGGGGGGGGG
>JAJEJO010002817.1:382976-398005 GCA_020662805.1 Glaucomys volans | reverse complement strand
GGGGGGGTAGGTGTCTCCCTGGATGCTTCCATCATCAGCAAGTACATCTGAACCCCTCACCTGTGCTGGACTAGCTCTAGATGCCACACACAGACACAAAGCAGTGCCTCCGGCTTGGGCAGGAGGAGAGAGTGAAGACCTAAGTAAGTAGGTGTGGACCAAGGCTGTGGGCAGAGGTGAGAGTAACCTGCTAGGAATGGCAGGTGGGGCTGGAGAGGACAAGGCAGGATGGAACCAGGGCAGATTCAGAGAAAGAGCATTCTCCATGAAGGGGTCCGCCAGAGCCAGGGTCCTGAGGCAGGAAGAGCCAGCCGATAAGGTGGGAGAGTGATTAACTGGGAGGAGGCAGAGAGGGAGGGCTCCTAGAGGCTGGCGGGCTTCGCAGGCAGCGTAGGGCCTGGAGCTTTCCTGGTGAAATGGAAAGCCCTGCAGAGCTTGAGGTGGAGGAGGAGAGACAGGGTCAGGTCATGAGGAGAAAGAGCACTGTCTGCTATGGAGGGAAGGGACGCTGTATGCAGGGGGTCCCAGTGATCCAGGCAGGGTGACGTGGGGGGACAAGGGCAGAGGCAGCAGGCACAGTCTAAAGAGCTTGCTCTCAGGACGTCGTTTAGAGGGAAGATTTGACAGGACTTCCAGATGACCTCTGTGGCGTGTGGCAAAGGAGAGGAAGGATCCACTGTCACTGTGGGCGAAGTCCCCAGCACCTCGGTGGAGCATCTGTTGAGACTGAAGAGACCCGATGGGTGGGAGTGGGGGTGAGCTGCATTGGAGAAGGTGAGCCGGAAACCATGGGCCAGGGGGTGCTTCACGCTCTGGGCGAGACCGCGTGGCCCCCAGAGAGAAGGGGGCAGGTAAGTGGCTGGAGCTCACCAACATTGAGCACCTGGAAGGAGAAGCCTCGGGGAAAGCAAAGGAAAAGGAAGAGCCGGCGCCACAGTGGCTGGGAAGACGGGGCAGAAGGAGGCTGGGGAAGAAGAGGCGATCTGCAGTCTCAGACACCTCTGAGCAGGGCATGTCTCCCACCCAGTGGTCACATGACCATGTGACTGCCCTCCCTCGTCACCTTGGCCAATTCAGTGGTGGGAAGGACACAAGCCTGATCAGAGCAGATTGAGAATAGACCAGGTCCTACGCGTGCACTTTAGAAAGTTTTCCACCGAAGTTCAAACTTTTTGAAAGAAAAACATGCTGTGCAGGAAACAGTGGCCCCTAAGGTCTGCGGGAGGGGCTCCCCGAGCTCTCAGACCTTGCCCTTGGCCTGGGGAATTCAGCCCTTACTGTGCGTCTGCCTGCGCTTCAGTTATTAGTTAGGTTGCAAGAATGCAGATACTTTGGAAACCGGATCATTAGGAAAGTGGATCATTAGACTGTCAGGCCACATTTCAGAAAGCAGGGGAAAAGTCCTAATTGATACCGGTCGAGCTGACCTCTACTCCACATCGATTGATAGATTGGGCTCCCCCATGGAGAGCTTGCACAGCCTTTGATGACTGCCACCCCTCCTGACAAACCCATCTTTTATCTCCCCTGCAAGTGACGCACCAGAAAAAGAAAATCTAAACTATCCAGCTTTACGCATTGCCCACTTTCCATGTTTAAAACGCCGGAGAGGCGAGAACTGAGAGTGAGGGACTTGGTGGAATCCCTGGCCACTCCGCTTACCACCAGGAGCAGCACAGGGTGGATGGGGCCCAGGGAGGGGCTCGCTGGTGGAGCAGGTCTGGCCTGGATTCAGCTGGAAACTGGAGTCTTCCCTGGGCCCCATCTCCCATCTCCTACTTTAGGAATTGGATAGAATTCCTAAGGTTATTACGTGTGAAACCTGTTGGTCAAATGAGACTTTCTGCAGGAAACCCTAAGAGCATCAATAAAAGCAGGGGTGCAGGCTGGCAGGGGGCATCTAGGACCCCTCAGGGCTAGTGTGGCATGTGTGCCCATCTGGGCACAAGCGTCAGCATGCTTCCATCCTGGTGCCTCTCAGTCCCCAAGCTCGGGCACTCTGTCAGTTAGGAAGAATGAACCTCAACCCTTACCTCACACCACATGCAAAAATTGACTTGAAGTGGATCATAAACTTGAATGTAAGCACTGCAACTATAAACCTTAAAGAATAGACACAAGATAAAATCTTCCTACCTCGGGGGATGAAAGATATCTTTGTCAGAATGCCAAAAACATTAACTATAATAGAAAAAAACTCATTGGACGTCATCAAAATGAATATTTCTGCTCTTTGAAAGAAACCATTAAGAAAATGAAGAGACAGGTCACAAACTCAGCAGAAATATCTGCCCTACATATATCTGGCAAAAGATCTGTACCCATATTATATAAAGAACTCTGATGACTCAATAAGAAGGTAGCTCAATTTTAAGAAATTAGCTGAATATTTAAACGCATCACAAAGAAAGATGAGGTGATTACAATAAGCACATGAAAAGACTTTCAATATCTTACTTATCAAGGAAGCATACATTTAAACCTCGATGAGAGTTCATTAATTACCTACTAAAATGAGCAGACTGAAAACACTGAACACGTGAAGTGCGGCCAGGGTGTGGAGGAGATCCCGACTTTCCTATGTCATCACCGGGATGTGAAGCGAGAGTTCACTTTGGAAAGCAGTTTGGAAGTTTCTTATAAGGTCAGTCATGCTCACCACACAACCCAGCAATTCTACTCCCAGGGATTTACGTCCCCCACCCTCAACACAAAAGAAAAACACACATCCACAGAGAGAGTTGGTGAGAACGTTCATGACAGCCCTAACCCAGCAAGCACCACCCGCGTGATGGAATGTCCCTCTGCCATCAATGGGAGTGATGCTGGTCCCAGGCAGAGGGAGGAGCCTTCCTGTGAGTCTGGGCTGAGTGACACAGTGTGCTTGGGGACTGGGTGAATGGAGCAGAGTGGAGATGTGCATGGAGGTTGGAGAGGAGGCTGGAGAAGGGCTGGCCCCATGGGACTCACAGACCTGTGAACTATGCAAATGGTCTAGCTTTGTTCTTAGGGCAAGAAAAAGGGTTGCGGCCGACTAACTTGATCATATTTGCATATTTTAAGAAAACAACTGACTTCTGGGAAGAGAAAAAACAAGAAGAGAAGAGTGGAGGCTGAGAGCCCTCCTGGAAGACGGAGGTGGTCACGGCGGGTTTGGGGTGGGGCTGGTGGGGGAAGTGTGTGCGCAAAGGCAGGGCTACAGAGTGTGTCAAGGACCCCAAGGAGGATTGCCTTGGGGACCCCGTTCTACCTGTCCTGGTGACTTTTCATCTTTTAGCTGCTGCTCTCCATTTTGGAGTCCGTCACCCAGCATGGGAGCAATTCCGTATGCCTCTGATCAGAATCTCCCTGTGTCATCTGAGTCACTTCTCCAAATATTGAAATGAGATGAGGCAACTAAGGCCAGGGAGACGCCGCTCCAAGCCGACGTGGGGCAGTGCTCTCATCTCCAGGAACAGTGCCCACAGCCCACATGGCTGCACTCCTCCCTCAGGGCATCGGAGGGACCCGGCCCAGTGCCTGGTGGGCACGCAGATGCCCTATTGCCGTGGCGGCCCTGCACCGCTGCTTGGTAAGCACACAGGACAAAGGAAGACAAGCAGATAACATGCCCTGCAGCCCCAGGAGACTCCAAGGACCTGGGGGGTCACGTCCCTCACCACCAAGCAGTGGCAGAGCTGGCCCTACACAAAGGACACCAAGCACCACTCCCCGACCCTTCCCCTGGCCACTTCCAGCTGAGCCAGCTCTCTGGGTAGTGGGCTGCAAATCCAGGTGCGTAATTCCCTGCAGTGCACTCTTCTTGGAAGAGAGAGAGAAACAGCGAGCATCCTCCCGACACCCTTTTTCTGTCTTTGCTCTTTAGCTGTCCAATCATCTGACCACAAGGGAATCAATATCTTTAAGCACCAAATGAATTGAAAGTGGATATTTGGAGCAAAACGCGCTCCGTCAGCCCAACATGCTGTGATTTAAGTGTCCACTGTGGCAGGGCCCGCCCCACTGGCGCTCTCTGGGTTCTCGCAGGCCTGGTCTCCTCTAGCAGACCTGCAATCACACCTCTTGCAGCTGACGTGTGAGCTGGTCCTAAGGAGGGAAGCAGTCACCACTCAGTGGTGCGCTCATTTTTGGTGGCATTTCTAAGGTGATTTTAAGCAAAGCTGTCAAAACTGAGTGAAATCAAGGCATTTACTGGGCGTGTCCCCATCTCTGGCATGGGGGGTGAAGACCAGGGGAGGCAAGCCTGCTGTTCTTCCTCTTCTTCCTCCCTCCCTCCTCCTTTCCTCCCCCCCTCTTTATTTCCCTTCCCTTTCTCCCTTTCCTTTCCTTCCCTCTCTCCATTTCCCTGCTCCCACCACTGCCTTCTCTCTTCCAAACAAATGATGAAGGATCTCTGGTTCCAGGTGGCCCATCGGTCAGCTGGCTCTGCCTTGGAAGCACACCTTCCTGTGCATGCTGTGGATACATGCTGGCGCCCTCTCACTGCAGTAACTTAGAAACCTGAGCACACTCCTGCTGGGGACACAGCCTCAGCTTAAGCCTGTCTGGCGTTTCCCCAGTCCTGGTTCTTTCTGGAAAGATCTCTCCTATGCAGGAGGTAAGAACGCTGGCCACACTGGAGCTCTGCTCTTGAGAGGCAAACCTGGAAGCCTCCCAGTGGGCTTCACGGATGGAAGGGCAGACCACAGGGGAGACAGGGCAGAGGCTGGTCAGGATAGGACCGCCCCGTCTGCCTGCCCAGCCTGGTCACTTGTGAAGTGCTTCACTGACAGCTGCACACACAATTAGGTGGATTAGACAAATTGGTAACAGGGGATTTGGACACTAATCCCTTACAATTGTTAATACTAATTAAAGTGCTTCCTCCTCTCATTACACAGCAAACACCATTTCACTAAGAGGAGAACATGAGAGTGCAGTGTGGTGGGTGGTCGTTGGCTTGTCTTCCACAGGAAAGCACTGCGTTGGTAGGACAGCACCTTGACCATGTGAAGGCAGGAGGAGGAGAGCACTCCTGGTCAGTCGCTGTCCATGCTAACGTGCTCTAAGACGCAGATATCTATCTTTCCTCCCAAGAATGCCATTACAGGCTATGTTGGTGATAGGAAAGGGGGCTGGCATACTGCCCATTAACAGATTTGGGATTTGGTCACAGAGTCCCTGCGTGAAATGTAGGCCTTTCACTCCCTGGGTGCTTCCAACGGGTGCCACACAAGGAAAGCTCGGGGAGCAGCTGAACTAGGGGCCAACCATACACAACACGGATCACACACCCAAGGAACTCAATCTTCAGATCAGATCAGTGTTCCGTTTCAGATGATCCTGTCCTCTGTGCCTTCAGTCACACTGGTCACTTAATGGTCACTTTGCACCTTGTGAGGACAGAAAGAAAACGTCACTCTGAAAATGGCTTCGTAGAATTCTAAGGAGAGCCAGAATCAGGCCAGAAGTCGTGAATACGAGTGACTCTCCACCTTCCAAGGAGCACACGCGGCAGGGTGGCAAGCCAGAGGCCACATGAAGCTGGACCAAGTTCTCAGATGACAGCGCTCTCCTCTCCCAATCCCAGAGCTCGTCCAGGGCCGCTTCCCAGAGGACAAACCTGGGCCTATAGGGAGCTGCAGACCAGAACCCTGCAGGCCACGCAGTGAGCTCCCACTGGGATGGGCTGTGGAGGACGCTGGAGAGCAACTGTCCCTTGGAGACCCCTGAGTAGGCAGAGCCTGTAAGTGGACCAGGGAAGACATGAAGAAGAGGGGAAAAGTTGGGGGAATCCCCCCCTTCAGCCCTGGAGAAGGTGCTGAGCAGCCCTTGGAGCCAAGGAGAAAGGCAGGCTCCGAGTCTCCTTCTGGGGCCTGTGGGACACCTGTGCTGGGAGACAGAGCTGCTGTGCCTCCCAGCGGGGCTGGTACCGCTGCCTCTGGAGGCCCAGACTTGAGGCTCAGCTAGAGCCGGGGATTCGAAAATCAGCACTCAAGAGTGGAGAAGCAACAGAGGCCTGGGAAAGGCAATTCCTTGTTAGTCGGGACAACTGGAGGTACAAAGACCTGACGTTAACCAACAGGAGTGCGCCTTGAGCACTCAGAGAGGAAAGACTCTCCTCTACCCAAAACGTGACCTTCAGATTTAGAAATTCCACCCATGAACTGAAGGAGATGGAGACCCAAATTGTTAACCAGGAAATCATGTGGAAGAAGAGCTCACATGCGGCAGCAGTTCAGTGGCCATGCAGCCGATGTTCCCGCATTTTATGTCCCAGGGACTCGGTCAGGCTCAAGAGTTCTGCCAGGAGGTGAGTGATTTTCTAGACAGGGGAATAAATGTTGTGACCGCAAGAGTGACCGTGTCCTCTGAGACGTGAAATCTTAGCGAGATGAGCAGTGGCGCTCGCGAGGCAGCACAGATACTCAGTTGGAAGGACACAGAACGTCAGCCTGGCCCCTGGGCAAGGATGACACACAAATCCCCGAAGCCTTCCCTACTTTACCATCGTGCTAAGTGAAGTCAACCAATCCCCAAAACCAAAGGCCGAATGCTCTCTCTGACTGCGGATGCTGACTCACGTTGAGCAGGGAGAGTAACAGAAGTTCATTGGATGAGACAAAGGGGAATGGGGGATGGGAACAGGGAGTGAACACACGACAGTGACACCCCACATCCTGGACAAGACTGGGAAGTTACACCCGTGTGTGTCCTGTGTCACCAAAAAGAATAACAAAAAATTTTAAAACTTTTTTAAAAAGATGAATAATGTCACCCGTGTAGGTTATAATTTGTACAATAAAGGATTTCAATGTTGCAACACTGTGGGAGAAACGGTTATGGCCAGTGCCAAGCACCGGGGTCAGGCTGGCCCTGGGGCGTGGCTGCCTCCTCCAGCCCTGGAGCGCAGCCCGGGAGCTCTCTGAACTGCCGGAGGGTCTCACCTCCCATCCGGCCTCCCTCCGGCCTCCCTCCCGCCTGCACCAATCTCCTGGGCTCCCCTGGGTTTGTTCTCCTCACAAATCTCGCTCTTCACATGGTCAGGCTGCAAATTTTCCAAACCTTTCTGTTCTGCTTCTCTTAATGATGAATTCCACCTTGAGCTGTTCCGTTCCTTTCCCATCTCACGGTGCTCGGTCTAAAGCAGCCACACGGCTCCTTCGGTGTTTTCCTTAGAGATTCTTTCCATATCTTGGCAACTGTGTGATAAGAATGGCCTTCACTCAGAGTCCCGAGCCTTGTTCCTCATTTTGGTTTAAACCTCATCAGAATGGCCTTTACTGTCCGTATTTCCAAAACTCTGATGGCAACCACTTAAGGAATCGCTGAGAAGTTCAGTCTTTCCCAGCGTCTCCTCTCTTCTCCTGAGGCCTCACCAGAACTGCCCTTAGTGCTCCATGCACGTCAGTCTGGGCTTCTCCTCACTGCCCTTCAGCTCCTCCAGCCTCTACCTGCTACATCGCACAGACACCCCACGCTGTCAGGCGTCGACTGGAGCAACCCCACTTCATCGTATCATATTTCTGTCGTTGGTTCATCACTGACTGGGTAATTTGTAAAGAGAAGAAATTTGCTTCTTGCAGCTTTGGAGTCCAGGAAGTCCAAGGTCAAGGTCCAGGCGTCTGGCAAGGACTTTCACTCTGCATCATCCCGTGGTGGAGGCGGAAGGGACAAGAAACAGGAGAGAGCAAGGTGGGGGGTGCCCACTCTTAAAAGAACCCGCTATCGCAATAACTAACCCACTCCCACCGCAGTGACATCGGTCCACTCACGAGGGCCCCTCCCAACCGTGGCTGGAGGTTCAGAAGCCAAGACGTAAAATTCAGGGGACACATTCCATCTGAGGTGCCCTGGATCCTTAAGGACTGCTCAGGATGAAGCTGTTTCTGAACACGACCAAGATGCCATCTGCCTCCCCACCAGCTGCCGTCTGCACTGATGGGCGTAAGGTGATGGCGGGTGAGGCAGCTGTCCCTTTACCAGGACTCCAGCTGCAGCACCCCAGTCTCCAGTATTCATTGTGCTCTTTACCATCGCGTGCTCAGGATAAAACAAAAAACTACCAACCTCACTCAGCAGTATTCCTGACCACACAAGAAAAATGGTTAGATTTTATTACACAGCGACCCTTGAGTCCTTGTCACCTCACTCCATGTGACCAAATGGAAAGTTCCCGCTGATTGTCGCACATGCACTGCCTTGAGGAAACCCTGTGGAGCTGCTCCTTGTTGCTGCTGCTCCCCTACCTAGCTCCCGTCCCCAGGAACCACTGCTCTGCCTTGGGAGAGCGACAGACCCGGGTCCTCAGGATGAAGAGGCGTAAAGAGAGCCTGGGGTTAAGGAAAACAACTGATGTTCTCAGCTGTCAATGATCAAATATGAACTTCCAAGTAAAATTAGAATTTTGAAACCTTATATATACTTCCCGGAACCTGACGGCTTCTCAATAAAACAGGGACTTTTCTGATGAATTGAGAAAGACTCATGAATTCTGGTTTCTACTGTAAAATACAATGTGTCAACATTTTGAAAATCTTCATAACTCAGGAAATCAATATTTCCCAAATCACCAATGCAGGATGTTACCAAATCGTACATAGATAAAAGATTCATTCACAGTGTCAGATCAACTGATGGGTTTTAAGGTAACTAAGTCAGAAAATGTCACTACTGTGGCTTCACATCCGACATTACAGCTAACTTTTAAGGAGATACTGCTTATTGCTCTGTGCAAAGTGAAATCAGCCAGTCTCCAGAAGACCAAGGCTGAACAATTCCACAAACACAGGGTACTTAGAGGGGTCAGCACTGTGGAGAGAGGAAGGAGAGTGGTGGTCACCAGGGCTGGGTGGGCGAGGAAGGGCTCAGTGCTTCATGGAGACAGAGTGTCAGTCTTAGGAGGACAAAGCACCGGATGCATGGGTAGTGGGTGTCCAGTGCCGTGAACGTCCTAACAACAGTGACAGAGGCGGATTTCATGTTAACTGCTTTCTACCACCAAGAAAAATTAGAAAAAGAAAGCATCCCTTCTCGAGTTTTGGTGCAGTATGAAACAAGAATATTCACAATTTTCTGAAAAGACAGTTACACTATTCTTCCTCTTCCAACTACGTAAGTGTGCTGATTTTCTTCATAAAATTCAACCCAGAAAAACCACTGCAACAGAGAGCATGCAGGGCAGATACGAGAACTCGGTTACTTTCTCTAGTTCAGACATCAAAGAGGTGTGCAGGACGTAACACGATGCCAGACTCTCGGAATTTTTGTCACAAAAAATATTATTATTTTTGATTAAAGAAAGCTCTTTTTCAACTTAAATAGATCTTAACCTGCCTGGGATTGTTAGTCATAGGTTCACTGCTTTAAGTGAGCCAATGCATTACTATTCTCCTTTTTCTTGGTGTGATTCCCAGTTTAGTTGAATGGATGGATACTGAGCACGTGAACTAAAGCTCTTGTGGGTCCACACTGACTTTAGGGAGGACACAGAACTCCAGATGACAAATTTAGAGAACATGGCTTGTCGGCCACTCACGGGCCATGGGGGCTGGGGCAAGAGCTTCAGTCCTTTCCTCCATTTCAAAACGGGGGTGATAATGACACAGGGAGCTTCTGTCATTGGTTGAGTGCAGCACCTGGTTGACAGTGTCCCATAGGGAGAACTGGGGCGGGGCCAGGAACGCCTCCCAGGGCCTGGTTCAGGGTGGTGGCCAGGGCCTCTCTGGGGGGGCAGCTCATGAGTGAAGGCCAGAGCGGGTGGGACCAGAGCGGACACCAGGCAGGACAGGGGCCTGTCCTGGCTCAGCAGGACCCAGGGCCCCATCTGTGCCGAGTGAGATGAGGCACGGGGTGTGACGTGAGCTGAGCCCGGGTAACAGATCACAGCGAGATCTGCCACGCTCACCTAGCAGGCCTGCTGGGACACTCACACCACACTGGGCTCCTCCTGTGCAGGCAGAGGACACCCTGTGCTGCTCCACAGGCCCTCAAGCTCTGCGTGCCTGGCTTAGAAGGCCCCCCTCTCCACCCTGAGCCCTCTGCTTCTACTTTCTGTCTGTCCACCACTCCAGGTCCATCCCACCTCTGCCCATCGGTGCACGGTCCTGGTGGGCTGACCTGCAGGGACCATGTCCACAGCACCCCCCTGCCCCTGGCTTGCAGTGGTGTTCTCCCAGGGACCCTGGGTCGGGTGCAGGAGGGAGGAATCGGGTCTTTGCCCTCCTGCTGGCCTCTGGGCTGGCTGAGTCCAGGAGCCACGGGCTATCTTCTGTTACTCCTTGCCTCCCATCTTCCAGGCTGCGAAACCTGGCCTCACCTGCCTTGGCTGGAGCCTGGGGGTGGGGAGCCATTCCCTCCCACAGCTTATAAATGGCCCCGTTTTAAACATAAAAGTACCTGTAGTGTGTTCTCTGTCTCCTTCCAGGCCTCAGATGTGGATGCCCTCAGGGAGGACAGGTGCCTCCTCTGTGCTCCAGGATGAGACCCAGGCACACAGTAGGCACTCACTCAATATTTACTGGATAAGTGAATGACACATGGATTTTCATTGCAATTCTCCCCACATATTAAATCAAATGCTTCAAAACACTTTGGAATGGGAATTAATTGCCTTCCTAGTCATTATTTAATCCATAGCTATAATCAAACCTCCACTCACCCAGGGGCAGACACAGGGCAAGAGAGCTGCGAGGGAGCTCAGAGGAGTCCGTGTGGAAACTCCCCACACTCCCCAGATGCTAATCCCCCCGCCTGGAAGAGCAGGGGGGAGTCTCTCCATTCTGTTTTCCTTTCCTATTTTTTCATTTGTCTTTTATTTCTATTTATGGTATTTTTAAATATAGCAACTTGATTTAGATGTAATTTGCATATAATTCGCCCATTTAAAGTGCGTGAATCAGTGGTTTCTGGCGTATTCAGGGATGCAGCCATCACCACTATGTGGTTGTAGAATATTTTCGTAATTCCAAAAAGAAATTCCATGCATAGCAGGCATCTCCCATTGCCGGCATCCCCAGCCCTAGGCAACACGAAGCTACTTCCTGGCTCTTGGATTTCCCTACTCTCGATATTTTATAGAAATGTAATCATAAAATATGGAGTCCACTGCTCTGGTTTCTTTCACTTTAATGTAATGTTCTCGGGATTCATCGGCGAGTGGCCTGGGTCAGCACTCCATTCCTTTTTATTGCCAGATAATATTCTATTGTATGAGTAGACCACATTTTATCGATTCATTTATCAGTTGATGGATATTTGATTTGTTCCCACTTCTTGGCTCTTATGAATAATGCCACGGTGAACGTTTGTGTACAAGTTTTATGTGGACGTATGTTTTCATTTCTCTTGGGTGGAACTGCCGGGTCACGTGGTAACTCTGGGTATCCTTCTGAGGAACTGCTAGATGGTTCCCCAAAGCAGCTGCACCATTTGACATTCCCAGCATTGCATGAGGCTTCTAATCTCCTCACCCTGTCAGCTGGGTTATTATGCGTCTTCTTGTTAAAGCTCTGTGCTCATTCTTAAACATTCCTAAGAGAGGATTTCAGTTGGAAGAGCTTCCGTGTCCCCTCTGAACTCCCCACTCTAGGGGCCACATGGTGAAGGGATCATTCTATAACTATTTCCCCAGCACCTGACCTTTTCTGGAATTTTCTCTTGGCTCCAAGGACACAGAGCAGTTGTGATCCCAAGAGGCACGTGTGGAATCCTGACAAACCCTACACGTGAATCCTGCCTGCTCTAGAGCCGTCCTGCCAATACGGTCACCACCGGGCAGATGTGGTTAGAAAGGTTGAATTCAATAAAATGAAATTAAATTCAGCACTCAGTTGCTCTGTCACACCAGACACATTTCAAGTGCTTAGTAGTCACACGTGGCTAGTGGCTTCCGTACTAGACAATGCAGAAGATGAAACACACTTCCTCAGTCACAGAGGTTCTATGGGACAGCAGTGACGGAACCACAGAGGGCACTCTGGTCACCAGCCTGTGAGCGATGCTCCTCGGAGTGGCTTTGTCTCCAGATCCCTCCACTCAAGTCCCCCATCTCTTTCTTCCTTTCTCTTCCATCCATCTCTCTCTCGCTCTCTCTCGCTCTTCCTCTGTCTCTCTTACACACACCCACATACGTGTACACACACCCATTTTGCTAGTTACCCAAAGAAGCTCAGAATTGTTGAGGATGCCAGATAAAATGGAGATGTAGGGTCTGTTTGTTTCCCTCTTAAAGCAGAAATGCAGAGTCCCACCTCTGCATTCCCGGCAGCACTGCGCGAGGACTCCAGACCCCGCAGGTGGGCCGCATGTTCTCTAGTCAGTTCAACAGCATGTAAGCTGTCACTCCTCAGAGTCCCCCCCCCAGCCTCCAGGTCTGGCATGAGACATGTTAGACATCTAACATGGCCTCTCTCAGAGCTGCGCTGGGCAGGACTGCCAACTCTCATGCATTTCTAAAAAAGAATGTGCCGCCTATGTGCTATTAATAATTAGCAGTCAATTAACACTTCTCACTTCCAGCATGTTAGAAACATTAACTGAGTCATTTATAGGAGAAAACTTGCCCTGACAGCAGTAATGATGTGTTACATACGAAGCAGAGTCAGCCTGAGTTCTGGGTGTGGTACCCAGCGAGGCAGCCGAATGCTGGATTCCACACACCCTCGACCCTGCTGTTCAGAGAGCACACTCACTTGCACCTTGAAAAGAAGGCAGACGCCTTCCCATTTGCATCTAAGATTTTATGGGCACTAATCTCTAAAACTAAGATTCTACACTTCTGCCACCAGTTAAATGATGTCCAAAGTCCAAAGCTACAGATGACCATTTTAATCTCCCAACACAAATGTTTTCAATCACACACTCAGACCTGAAAAGCTGTATGAAGCAACTTTAAAGTAAAATTAGACACAGATATTTTTTCCCTCTTTAGATTATTACACACAAATGAGCTCTGGTCAGGCTGGTTTTAAAAAGGCAACCAGTAACTTCTCCAAATAGGATGGATCAAATTCACAAGGGACCTCCAAGGAGCCTTTGTAGGTAGCAGGGAACTCTCCTTTGGACATGAGCCTCTGGTCTGCACGAGCTAAGACCCTCCAAATGCTACATCTGTGCTGCTCGGCTTTTTGCCACTGTGACACAATACCCGAGATAAATAACTTAAAAGGAGGAAAGATTGATGTCAGCTCATGATTTCAGAGCTTTTGACCCATGGCCTGCAGGCTACCCTGTGTCTAGGCCAGTGGTGAGGCAGACAGCATGGTGGGGCGCCCATGAGGAGCAGCCAGAAGGGGGAGGGAGGGAGAGGAAGAGAGAGGAGCGGGGACAAGGACAAAACATACCCTTCAAGGGCAAGCCCTCAGTGACCTGCTTCCTCCAACCAGACCCACTTCTAAAGGTCTCACTGCCTCCCAGTAGCCCCGCAGCCTAGTCACCAAGCCTTTAGCACATGGCCTTTAGGGGACACTGCAGATCCAAACCATGGCAACATCTGAACAGATATGCTGGAGCCTGGCTGCCTTGGTGGCCGAGCCCTCCTCCAGAGGAAGCCATGGACACTGGGACCTCACTCCTTCCTTAAAGAGCCCTGTTCTACTCTCCATGAACATGGAGGGTCACATGGTCTCAGAGACATGCATCTGAAAGCCCTTGCAAACTGGCATCTCTTCCTGCTGAATCTGGAGGCTCAGCAATCAAAGTCAGGTTGCCTCTGCCCTCCTGCCCTGAGGGCGTCACGCAGGGTGGAGATGGGGAATCAGGCACCCCGCTGAGAGACCAGTCATCTCACATTTAGCACAGTGAGGCCAAATCCCCCCAAGGCCTCCTTGGGGGGCCCTTGACTCAGTCTTTCAACACCTGGGAAGGTTCATCAAGCCTGAGGGGTGACAGTGAATGGAAAGGACATGCTCAGGGACCCCAGGGGCACCCTTCGAGTAGAGGTGACAAAACCAAAAGGAGCAGCGGTATCAGCTTCCCCTTAACTGACCTCCATGCTTGGACAGTATCTGAGAGGATCTGTGAAATGAAGCAGGAGCAACGCCCTCGCTCTCCCAGCCCGGGCTCAGCTGTGTGTCAGCGGGCACTCGGGCATAACGAAGTGCGAAAAGGCAGCGGCGGGGCACGCACGGACTTGTTTCTCATGACTTGTGCGTAGCTGGGTGCTTCTTCCGCTTTGGCTGGTTTGACTGAGGTAGATGGTCAAGGGTGGCCTCCCTGAGATGTCTGGTCCGCAGCTGCGATGCTGGCTTCTCTCCATGTGCTCTCAGACCTCCAGAAGGCCAGCCTGGGCTTGGGGGCAGGGAGACACAAAGGTTCTCAGAAAGGACCACCTCAGAGGGGCTTTTCAAGCCTCTGTTTACTTCTCACTTGCTAATGTCCCTCTGGCCAAAGCAGGTCTACCTGGTCCAGCTCAGGGGCAGGTGGGAGGAACTACCCAGGGGTGTAGCTGTGAGGAGTCAATTGTGGCCGTTTCTACAACAATCCACCCTTGGTTGCCCCAGATGTGGGATCCTGGGTACCGTCTATCAGAAAAGTCCATGTCTTCTGAGGAATGTTACATGGAGCACGCTGCCCCAGTGCTGTAGCCCAATTATTGTACGTGTTAGTGATATTTCATGATGTGACTTCAGAAAATGCTATCTTGATAAAAGATGCCATTGGAGCAAGGCTATGAAAACATCAACTCTAAATAAAATGATCTGATTCAGTTCATACTTTTAATTTCCGTATATTTTACTGGCTAATTAAATTCTCATGTGTTAACACCCTTTTCTTTCAGTTATTCAGCAAATGTCTTTTTCCAGCACCATATGGTAGAGACCAAAGATGGAGTAAGAGAGGTCATTTCTGCCCCACTGGAAAGACAAAGTCCATACTCAGAACACTATAAAACTTGCCCTAAAAGAGAAAGAAAGGCTTATGGGAGGAGAGAGGCCGAGAGAAGTCCAGACAGCTCCCGCTCAGACTCTGCACACACATGGGGGACGCCGTGGTCAAAGTGTCATGAAATCCCCAAGCACTTGCCACCCAGTTCTAACTTGGCCACATGC